>OY744534.1:64675009-64810009 GCA_963556195.1 Sepiola atlantica
CATCCTTATCTCAACATAAAATCTAACTTAGAAAAAATCTAAAATTATTAAGTTATGGTGTAGATATAGAGAAAGAATATCATTAACGACGAGTAGCATCACTAAACAAACATAAAATCAAACTTAGAAAATAATTAAAAATTATTAAATTATGGTGCAGATATACAGAAAGAAAGTCATTAACCACGAGTAGCATCACTATATCAAAATAAAATCAAACTTAGAATAAAATTAAATATAATTAAGTTATTGTGTATATATAGAGAAAGAAAGTAATTAATGACGAGTAGCGTCACTACCTCAACATAAAGTCAAACTTAGAAAAAAATTTAAAATTATCAAGTTGTGGTGTAGATATAGAGAAAGAAAGTCATTAACGACGAGTAGCATAACTATCAACATAAAATCTCACTTAGACAAAATATTTAAATTATTAAGTTATGGTGTAGATATAGAGAAAGAAAGTCATTAACGACGAGTAGCATCACTATATCAACATAAAATACAACTTAGAAAAAAAAAAGATTATTAAGTTATGGTGTAGATATAAAGAAAGAAAGTCATTAACGACGAGTAGCATCACTATATCAACATAAAATACAACTTAGAAAAAAATTAAAGATTATTAAGTTATGGTGTAGATATAAAGAAAGAAAGTCATCAACGACGAGTAGCATCACTATCTCAACATAAAATCTAACTTAGAAAAAATCTAAAATTATTAAGTTATGGTGTAGATATAAAGAAAGAACGTCATTAACGACGAGTAGCATCACTATATCAACATAAAATACACTTTGAACAAAATTTAAAATTTTACAGTTATGGTGCAGATATAAAGAAAGAAAGTCATCAACGACGAGTAGCATCACTATCAACATAAAATCCCACTTAGACAAAAAAATTAAATTATTAAGTTATGGTGTAGATATAGAGAAAGAAAGTAATTAATGACGAGTAGCGTCACTACCTCAACATAAAATCAAACTTAGAAAAATATTTAAAATTATTAAGTTGTGGTGTAGATATAGAGAAAGAAAGTCATTAACGACGAGTAGCATCACTATATCAACATGAAATCAAACTTAGTAAAAAATTAAAAATTATTAAGTTATGGTGTAGATATAAAGAAATAAAGTCATTAACGACGAGTAGCATCACTATATCAACATAAAATCCAACTTAGAAAAAAATTAAAGATTATTAAGTTATGGTGTAGATATAAAGAAATAAAGTCATTAACGACGAGTAGCATCACTATCTCAACATAAAATCTAACTTAGAAAAAAATTAAAGATTATTAAGTTATGGTGTAGATATAAAGAAATAAAGTCATTAACGACGAGTAGCATCACTATCTCAACATAAAATCTAACTTAGAACAAAATTAAAAATGATTAAGTTATGGTGTAGATATAAAGAAATAAAGTCATTAACGACGAGTAGCATCACTATCTCAACATAAAATCTAACTTAGAAAAAAATTAAAGATTATTAATTTATGGTGCAGATATAAAGAAAGAACATCATTAACGACGAGTAGCATCACTATATCAACAATAGATCAAATGTAGGCAAACACAAATACAGTTATATAAGTTTCAAACCACATTCAACGTTTGCTGTAGTCCCGGATCGAAATAGCAATCGAGCGACGATGAAACAAAGTTAAAGAAATATTCAAACGTTTGGTGTAGTGTCAGAGTGAAATGGTAATGGAGAGACATATCGCTATGGTACTAGAACGAAACAAAGTTTAAATACATATTCAAACACATCACTATCTTTGAATGATTAAGAGTATCGAACGATGAGACACAAACAAACGGCGAAGACAATAAACACATAAAAAAGAATAGATAAGCATTTCACTTACCTTATAAAACTACTCAGACGGTATCCACAGTTAGTTCAGGTGTCTACAATCACTCAAGCGAATAATTCAAACAACTATTTATATCCAGCTTGAAATTTTATTTTTCACTCTTTTTTTTACAGAAAAACTTGTCAAATATTGATCAATATGAACAGAATTTGTATACAAGAATCTGGTCACATTCAAAATCTCACCTTCCACCCACCAAGATTTTTTTTTGTTTGGTTTTATTTTTATAATTTTTTATATTTTTTTTTCATAAATTTTGTTTTTTTCATTTTTATATTATTTTTGTGATCTGCACAAATTACATGTCATTTTTTTAGTGGAGGCTGACATGCAGTAAACGTTTTGTAAAAAAAAAAAATTTCTTTTTCTGGTCACATTAGAATTCTGGCAGCATAAATTCTGTGGATGACATTTGGCATTAAACTTTTGTGGAGATCAGGAAAGGGTGAGTCACTATCGGTTTCTGATATGGCAGATTCTGTCTACGTCCGCCACATTTTGTAAGCGGACCTATATATAGTGGATGTGCTTGTTAAAAGTTTATTATTTCTCTTGTGACGAATAATACATTCTATTCGAATATGTCTGGTCGAGGAAAGGGAGGCGCTAAGCGTCATCGTAAAGTACTTCGTGATAACATCCAGGGTATCACGAAACCCGCTATCCGTCGTCTTGCCCGTCGAGGTGGTGTGAAACGTATCTCTGGTCTGATCTACGAAGAGACCCGTGGTGTCCTCAAGGTTTTCCTTGAAAATGTCATCCGTGATGCCGTCACCTACACCGAACACGCCAAGAGGAAGACTGTCACCGCCATGGATGTCGTGTACGCTCTCAAGAGGCAGGGAAGAACCCTTTACGGATTCGGAGGTTAAACACATTTAGTGTTTACGAACGAAAAACAAATCGAACCAAACGGCCCTTTTCAGGGCCACCAACTTTTTCCAAAAAGTATTTCTCCAAACTACAATTGTGCATTTTATTTTTTTGTTTATTTCATAAATTTGTCAATTGATATTTCTAACCTGTTAGTTTTTACTTGCCAAGATATCTTATTTTTTATCATTAGACTTTCTAATTTACTGATGTGCGTCATTTTTATTTCTCTTGATCTTTTATTTAATTCTCATGTTAAATTTCAATTCCGTTTTTCGCCATCATCATCAAGGAGGAAATAAATGGCAATTTTTATCTCCGACTCTCACCGAAAAGTAAACGTTAAAACGAAATGTTATTATAGGGTGGGGAGGAAATATGCGGTCAATTTGTGGTTTCCCACCTAAAATTGCCAACATCGTCTGCTATTTTCCGACCTCTTAAATGTCTAAGTAAAGTCTAAATTTACGTTACTGTATTTTAAAGGGAATACAGTTGTGAAATTAGCCCTTCACCCAAACAATTTATTTGGGTTTACTTAATCGTTTATGATGTGGGTAAGGCAGACGCTTCATTTGTTGGCCGTTTTAGGTGAGAAACGACTAAAATAACTTTAATTATCGTCATCTTGCTTTAATTTTGCGATTAAATGCCACATTTAGTACAAAGGGAAGTTTATTCTTATCAATTAATCCTTACAATTTACTGATGGTCGTAATTTTCGTATATTTCTATAATTCGTTAAATTCTCATGAGAAGTCCGCCTTTCATCATAACTATCGACTTTCTATCTGATGTCAATTTTTATCATGAATTCAATCCAGATAAATGACCACAAATCGTAAATTTCCAAATTGTCAATTCAGGAATCTTTTTATTGTCTCAGTCTAGAAGGATTTTTCCTTCACTGACCGAGGACAAAACAAAGTTTAACGTTAATTCTATTTTGAAAAGTAAAACAATAACACGAAAAGAATTGTAAAATCGGCAAATATTCAGGAAAAACGTAAAATAAACACCGATTTTAATGTATAAAATATTCAAAGCAACCGATCTTTCTTCAATTTCAGTGAAACATTTTTGATTGTGATTGCTGGCGGGCATAAAAAATACTAGCGATCTCGATTCGACTATTGTGTAAATCTAAATGAATTAATTACTAATGAAGGGACTTGTTGTTACTTGATCTCCATCTTTAAATCAGGCGTAATTAATTTAAGCATTGATTTGAGATGCTTACTACTTGAATTTTTTGTTTATATAAAAATGTTGCGTATTTGTCGACAAATTTGTTCACAAAACTCGGATTGTATGTGTATATTTTTAATCATTTTAATTTTCGATTACGTATTAATTAAAAGCAAAATGGTAAGACTGCACAACACTGCCCCCTGTCTGCGCATGCGCCAACAAACGGAAACGCTAATAGAAGTCCTCATCAATGGGTATATTTTTGTGAATATTTGCTTAGAAAAGAACACAAAGATGTTTTTACTGCATTAGTAAAGAAAATCCACAATTTGTATCCAGTTTACATTTAGGTGTTTTTTTTTTCTTATTCTTATCGATAAACTTTTAATTTTTTGCGCTTCCGTTTGTTTGCACACAGCCATGCAGTCTTACCAACAAAATTACACCTTGGCCTTTTGAGAGTAGAAGCAAAGTGTAGTATCTGTTCTGATACTTCAACTTTTCTCTCCTCCGTGATTTAAAGCGAAATCCGTCTAGACTATGAATTTTCATTTTTGTCCCAATTCAGGAAGCCCCTTTTTAATAAGTCCGATTTCCTCACATGAAAAAAAACGACTGCTACCGTGAGGAGGAGGAGGCAATACGTCCTTTACAATCAGTCCGAAAGTGACTTTTGTTGGTGTCCGTATTGTTCGCTACTAGTAGGTCCACCTTCTTAGGTTTCCCCTTCAATTTAAGAGTTTATTGATCTCCTGAGTGGCCCCTACCGGGCTGCTCAGGCATGTTTTCTAGTCCAAGTGCACCAACATTTTATTGCTCGTTTTATTCGTCATAAATAAAAGTCTTCTCGGCCATTTATATTAACAGAACGAAAAAGGGGTAAAAAAAACAATACGCAACAAATAAATGATACCAAAGGCAAGATAAGTTACTCTTCTACCTACCTGGATGAGTTTATTTGTGTTTTAACTTTATCTTCTTCAAAACAAATCTAGTGTCCACCTGTTCAGTTAGAACGAAAAAAAAAAATAGCTAAAATGGCAGAGTTTTGATAATCGCTCAAAAAACGAAAATTAAGCAAAAGACTGGTAGGACATTACATTTTCCCACGAGTGGTAACATTTATTGAATGTTTTTCTAACGCTATTTTGTTTTCGATTTTACATCAATTATCAATGGCCTTATGAGCAGCCATTTTTTTTTTTCGTTCTAACTAACTTTGAAAAAAAAAAAAGTTTTATATATTTTGTTTTAATATCGAGTCGATAATGTTCTTAAAATCATTCTGCATTTCAATAACATAGAGACTTATACGTTTTACTTACATGATGGGATTTTTGATTTGAAATAGAAATAAAAACAGTTTTAAGAAAAGTTATCGGCGCTTTTTCGTAATGTTGACTTTTAAAAATGGCCATTAATATGATAGCACGAATCCGGAAACTTTTACTCTCCTAATCTCATCAAACTGACAAAAAAGTTATATTTTTACAGCCTTGAAATAGTAGAAAAATTAATCAGATTTTACGTATTAAAATTACAACTTACGAATCTGAGTTTAAAAGTAAAAAATTAATCAATTAAGAAACGCATTAAAATATAGAAAGTGAAGAAAAAAGATCCGTGAAAAAATGTGTGGCCCTGAAAAGGGCCGTTTTGGGGTTTTGTCTTCCTCAGAAGGAAAACACTTTTTACTTGGCGCTGGTGTATTTGGTGACAGCTTTGGTTCCCTCGGAGACAGCGTGTTTGGCCAACTCACCGGGGAGAAGGAGACGAACAGCGGTCTGGACTTCACGGCTACTAAGGGTCCTTTTCTTGCTGTAGTGGGACAGACGGCTGGCTTCATTAGCGATTCTCTCAAAAAGATCGTTCACAAAACTGTTCATGATAGACATGGCTTTGCTAGAAATTCCAGTGTCAGGATGAACTTGTTTCATCACTTTGTAAATGTAGATGGAATAACTTTCCTTCCTCTTCTTTCGCCTTTTCTTTCCAGCGGCTTTCTTAGCGCCTTTAGAACTAACTTCGGCTTTAGGAGGCATTATAAAATTTTTCATATAATAAAACACTCTCGTTCCTTTTCATTTTATATGAAACACACCGGCTCCCAGCAGCAGTGAAACGCTCGTCTCTCAAATGCTCGTATTTGATTGGCTAGAAAATAGCA
This sequence comes from Sepiola atlantica, assembly GCA_963556195.1. NCBI lineage: Eukaryota > Metazoa > Mollusca > Cephalopoda > Sepiida > Sepiolidae > Sepiola > Sepiola atlantica. The sequence continues at coordinate 64,681,126 of OY744534.1, forward strand.
AATCTACACAAAAGTCTACTTTTTAAGCAATTGTGCGCTGAAGCGTTGAAATTTGAAAGTTTCAGCGGTGAAATATCAGCAGTCGCCAGGAGCCGATTTGAGTGTATTTAACGCAAGTTGCGGCCACCGACTTTTATTATAGTTTGAAACTTTCTATTTTCAACTTCTTTCATAATGTCTGGTCGTGGTAAAGGAGGTAAAGTGAAGGGAAAGAGTAAGACTCGTTCATCCCGTGCCGGACTTCAGTTCCCCGTTGGTCGTATCCATCGTCTCCTCCGTAAGGGCAACTATGCCCAGAGAGTTGGTGCCGGTGCCCCCGTCTATTTGGCTGCCGTCATGGAATATTTGGCCGCTGAGGTTCTCGAGTTGGCTGGAAATGCTGCCAGAGACAACAAGAAATCCAGAATCATCCCCCGTCACTTGCAATTGGCCATCCGTAATGACGAAGAATTGAACAAATTCTTGTCCGGAGTGACCATTGCCCAAGGTGGTGTCCTTCCCAACATTCAAGCTGTCCTTCTCCCCAAGAAGACCCAGAAGGCTGCCAAGTAAATTATCTATTTACTTCAACACAACAAAAACAAAGAAAACGGCCCTTTTCAGGGCCACCCACATTTTCCCGAAACGTCTTTTTCATCAACTTAACAATGCGATTTCTTTTATGTGATTATCTAGAAAATACTTGACTTTAGAATAAATTTTCTTCTGCATCGATTAATTCTTATCCACACATTTCGTGGATTCCATAAATATTTTCGGCCGGTTTAAAGTGTAGTTTACAGAACAAAACGGTTAAAAAGATAAACGTAACCAAAGCTTAGAGAAGTTACTATTCTACCTATCCGGAGATGTTTGTTTGTGTTTTAACTTATTTTTAAAGCGTTTTAAAAAAAAACACTATTCAGTTAGAACAAAAAGAAGATGGCGTCGATAAGCAATGAACGTGGACCCCTGATAATCGCTCAAAAGGCGAAAATTACACGAAATACATCAAACTTTTCTACCAGTATTTTGTTTATTTTTCAATTTGAAGCGATTATCAGGGGTCCACGTTCATTGCTTATCGACGCCATCTTTTTTTTTTGTTCGTTCTAACTGAATTTTTTTATAATTATTGTACTAAAAAAACGCTTAAAGTACTAATAAACATCTCCCCGTAGGTAGAAAAGTAACTTGTCTTTGGTAAGATTTATTTGTTGCACATTTGTTTTTTCACCACTTTTTTGTTCTGTTAACTGCACTTGAAAATACCCCATATTTTTGTAAAATATTTTAGCACGCCTTTTTATTTCAGAAAATGACGGCCAATTAGGTAAAAAGGGGGATCTTTTACGACGCTCAGCAGAGTAAAAATGCTAAAAAAACAAATATACAACAAATAAAAGTAACTGTAAGCTGTAAAAGTTAGTTTCAAACTTGCATGTCCTATTTGTTTGTATTTAAACCCGTTTGAAGTGCTATTTATTAGAAATTTAAGTTCGACACACGGTCAGCGAAGAAATCAAAATGGCCGATTTACGTAATAATATCGAGGGACTGGCGGCCATTTTTCTTTGAGAAAGATGTTTTAAAAAACAAATTTTTTTTTAACATCTAATAAAAAGCCATTTATACTACGTAAAAATACAAACAAATTACATAGGTAAGTAGAAAAATGTCTATTCTAGACATAAGTCAACTTGTTGCAAATTTATGTTTTTAAACTCTTTCTCGTTCTTTTTTTGGACCCCGGTCGCGCCTCTGCTGGGCGTCGTAACATATACCCGGTAAAAAAAAAAGTTACTGATATGATTTTTTGGTGCTTGTGCATATCAACCCTGACAGTGAAATATTTAAAGAATGTATAAACTTTACTATGTACTTACGTGTTAGCTGAAAATAAGATTGTGCAGAAAAAATTACGCAAATTCATCCAGTAGTTATTTAATTATAAGAAAAAGAAGAAAAAAATGATTTTACGTACATTTTGACATTTTTGTAAACAATGGAGACCCCAAACCCCGAAATCGTGAAAATATGAGTTATCGTCCTTGACCACTGGTGGAAATATCTACCAAGTGATAAAACGTTTTTTATTTATAAAAGTACATAACAACGTTTATACATTTCTTTAGCTATTTTATTTTTAAGAGCGGTCTAACATGTCAGGGTTGATATGCACAAGCACCGATTTTTTTAGTTTATTTATATGTAACATTAAAATTTCGCCCAACTCGAATATATTTTTTTCAGATTGCATAAAATAAAATGAGGTCAGGGTTCAATAACGTTTTTTAGGGGGGGGGGGTCACTTATTTAATAAACCCTAACACCACCACCCCAAACTAAATTGGCTAAATTTTTACGTATTAATAAAAACACGTAAAATATTCCCCCCCCCCACACACACAACATTGAAAACTCAAGTCGGTAACATGTCTCGTTTTACGCTAAGTGGGCAGCAAACGGGTGCTCATTTTACTTTAAATTTATAAAGGAAAGTGATCCCCACGCTAAAATCTTAAATATTTCATTTATTTTTAATTCCTTTTTTGCGGATATTTTTTAGGCTATTTTGCACAAAAAAAGTAGGATTTGAACTTTTTAAAGTAAAAAAAAAATACCGAACGGACACTATTGAGAGCTTTCGGACGAGATTTTAAATAAATATGAAAGTAAAGTTGTTTAGATGTTTAATAGAAAACAAAATAATGAAACCATTTTTTTTAAATATATATATAAATTCTCAAACTGGATTTTTGTGTTTAGATAGATAGAATCAGATTGACAATTTGCGGTTTCATGCCTTTTCCAACTGTATTAGTGGGTAAATGAGACTGACATAAAGAGAGGGAGGGAATCCGATTAACAATTTATCCGCGTTTCCACTGAAATGTCCTGAACTTTGATGAAAATCCTTACAAACTCCAAAAAGGAAATGTTAAAATCGGTCCAAAGAAATGATTTTATGAAAAGACTAATTTCATTTCGATTGTTTCGATGAAAATTGTGATGCAAAAGTTAATATCATTTTTTTCTTTATAAATCTGTTTAGGATATAAAATACATGTAAACGACGAAAAATGTTTATTAAAAATATCCTTGACGTATTTTATGATGGCGAATTTGAATAAATGATAAAATGTAATAATATTTATTTGTGTGTATTTGATACATGCATACATATATTGTGTTGAAGTTGCCTTTTTAAACAGCATATCAACCCTTTTTTGCCGTATTTAATGCCGAATCACAATTCAATATATACAACTAATTGAACACAAGTTGATATTTTACGGCGAGGCATTGCGAATTCATGTCTTTTCTAACTGTATTAGTGGGTAAACGATCAGAACAGATCCGCATCGCCGGTTCCCAGGACGCGATGGTATTCAGTGGGTCACTCACGCACCCCTACATATAGATATACATACACATACAAGTTGATTTGGGTATATGTTACGACGCTCAGCAGAGGCGCGAACGAGGTCCAAAAAAAGAACGAGAAAGGGTTTAAAAACATAAATTTGCAACAAGTGAAGTTGACCTACGACGAGAATAGATATTTTTCTACTTACCTATGTAATTTGTTTTTATTTTGACGTATTATAAATGGGTTTTCATTAGATGTAAAAAAAAAATTCTTGTTTTTTTCCCACCGTTTTCACAAAAATCAATATGGTCGCTCCTAGTGCATTCGTTAGTAATCCCCCCCAATTCGGCCATGTTTTTTCCCAACTTGCGGTGACAAAACTATTGATTTCTAATAAATAGCACTTCAAACGGGTTTAAAATACAAACAAATAGCACATGCAAGTTTGAAACTTACTTTTACAGCTTACAGTTACTTTTATTTGTTGTAAATTTGTTTTTTTAGCGTTTTTACTCTGCTGAGTCTCGTAAAAGATGCCCGTTGATTTTATTAAATAGACATTTCATGTCTATTGGATCATTTTTCAAAAATTCACATTTATAAAATTATTTCACAAATAATATTTTGTTCACTTATGCATAATTTGCCTGACGTCACGCATCATCCTTAAATCCGGTTTGAGGAAGTTTTCATTGATGGAAACGTCGCTTGTTTAAGTCGATTAAAGATATTCTAACAATTTTTATATTTTGTTTCTTCATAACGCTATCATCAGTAATCGTAATGAAAAATGATTGTTTGTACAAAAGTTGTATCAAGTTATAATCGATAGAGATCAAGCGACAGCAAGTCTTGTTATGCCAATCAATTTAATAATTTATAATCTAAGGGAGGTAAGTCATTCAACTTGAACTTCATTATTGCTAATCATTCATTTTCTTGAGATCAAAGTGACAGTAAAATCATCATTTTGCACATTTCCGTTGCTTGTAATGATTTATGTTGTATATGTTGATCAAGTGGCAGCAAGTCAACATTATTTCATGATTTGTAGTCATTTTCTTTTTGCTTCAGATCAAGTGACAACTGACCAGAATCTGAAATAAATTGTTATCAAGTTAAAGATGTTATCTCAATATTTCGTACTCTTATAGCTTTTAGCTAAGATCAAAGTGTAGTATCTGTTCCGATGGATACTGCACCCCATACTGGTGTTGTCTTGGCCTTCGGGTCTTGATTTACGCCGGTCAATGGGTCTGTCCTGTGCAGTTCTGGGAGGTCCACCTTCCCAGGCTTTGCCTCCCCTCTTTGGGGAGGAGTAAGTTTATTGCTTACTGCCTTAGGCGCCCCTACCGGGGAATGCCGACGGGGCTGCCCAGGCAATTTTTAAACTCCACTTTCCCGACCCTACCTTGGGTCACATCTTACTTGTGGGAGTAAGATAAAAACTGGCCTTGTGCCTAACTTCTGGAGAGGAGTAAATCAATACTCTTATAGCTGACGCGCCATGTTTCCGTGACTTCGCTTCGGAATCGCCCGAGTGTCGACGAAACTATTAACCAAGAAACATTTGCTCATAGACGGTTTGTTTTCGGTAAAATAAGAAAAGAAAACAAACAAAAAAATTGCTGTAAAACAGTTGTTGCGGTGTTTATGTTAACAAGAAAAAAAACTGACAAAAAATATAAAAAAGAAAAAAAACATTAAAAAAATTCAAAAACAATAACATCATTTGAAACTTTCCGGTGCACAAACAAAATAACATTTTATTTAAAAGCATTTGATTAACAATGGTTCCTTTGACAAAGAAGAAAAACAGTAAATATATAATTACTAACAGTTCCCTTCGGTCGCATATTTTTGTTAGGCTGCCGCGTCAGAAATGAATGCTGACGTGTAAACCGATGGAGCCTCAGTCATATTTAATTATATTTCTTGGGTGGTTAGACGTTGATATTCTTTGTTTATGACCAAGAATATTTTTAGATGAAAATAAAGAAAAAAAAAAAAATTTCGACCCCACCCCGATTTTTGTATTACCCTTCCCCAGAAATAGAAATATTTTTAGCTTAAAAAATAAAGAAAAAATTTTTTTTACCCCCCCCCCTCTCAAATTTTTTATTTACATACATAGGAATATTTTAAGTTGAGAAAAAAAAAAAAATTTTGACCGCCCCCCCCCCAATTTTTTTTCATCCCCATACATATAAGTATTTTTAATGAAAAAGGAAAAGACAAAAAGAAAAATAGTAAAAAAATCAAATATAGCCAACACGATTAGTTAGTTAAATGCTCTCGAGAAGAAGTTTACGTAAATTAAATTCATTACAATGTGTGTGTTTTTTAAGTAGTAATTTTTAAATCAATTTTTATTTTAATTAAACAATTTGATTCAATAAAATTGTTAAAATCAACAATTTAAAAAACTAAATACAGCGAACATTATTTTTTGAATCGGAAGAAAGGTAAAAAATCCGTACTCTTTTACTGTAGGAGCCTGCTGACTTTGACCCTAACCCTGACCCCCACTTTGACCCTAACCCTAACGACGGAGTCAAAGTTAGCGCGGGTCCTATAGTATAAAAGCATAAAAAAATCAAATACAGTGAACACGATTAGTTATGTAAATGGTCTCGGAAAGAAAGTTTACCTAAATTAAATTCGTTAGAATGTGTGTGTGTGTTTGTTTAATAACCTTTTTTTTTAATTAAACAATTTTATTCTGAAATCAGTTATATTGTTTTTTTTTGTTGACAGAAAAGAAAAAAAAATCATATCTTTTATTTTAATAAATAAAACATGGAATAATAAGAACAGTTTGTAAATAAAAGCTTAACAGCATAAGTTAAAGTAAAACGGTAAATGCCAGCGTTTTGTTTACATTTTAAATTACGCGCTCGTCTTGCGTCCATACTGATTTGACAGAGGGAGGTAATCGTTTCAATGGATTAACGTTCGCTGTTCAATCAGCTGGACATAGATGGAATAACTACGTAACTCATTTCATATATATATATATATGTAAATAATAAAAGAGATAATTATAATGTATAAGTAAGATAATTAGCGAGCAAAATAGCGTAAATACATGTGGAAATCTGAAGAAAACAATCATGAGTGTATATTTGCGAATACTAATTTATTAGAAGTTCAAAAGCAATTGATTGTGTAAATTGAGAAATGCGCATAGTGTTTACGGCGATTTTTTTTTAGTAGTATACAATGAAGCTGGCAGACTTAGTAAATAGTCATACTACTCTGATGGAGTTTCGGCTTCAGACAGACAGACAGATATATAAACTTTAGTTTGATTTTCTTCGTTGTAATTTATTGTTTGCCAAGAAATTTCCAAGATTAGCTTTCAAAATAGTTCAGATGCAGAAGTCACTTGTAAATAAAAAAAAACAACAAAAAAAGGCAAATATAATTCATTTTGATTTCTTTTGCATTTAGAGAGGAGGAGGGGGGAGTTATATGTAAAATTTTCTGAACCATTTTTCTTCAAATTATGACAAATATACACATTAAATAAAAATTTTAAAAATAAATCGTTTTATAATAAAGACCACTGTCAAAATATCAAAAACAAATAATGAAACCAAAAAGCACATTATGAAAATGGAAATTTGTTTTCTTGTTTAAAATCTTTCAAGTTTCATTTTAACAATTTAAGAAAAAGTTTTAAGTAAAGAAAATAATAATTGTGTTCAATCTTTATTTAATTTTTTTTATTTAAATAAATTGATTGAACGGAATAATTTTTAAAATTATTTTGTAATAATGTTAAAAGTGCAGGGGGAGAAAAAAAGAAATATTTGGGGATTTCTCCATTTTTCCATGGAGAAATCCCAAAATATTTCTTTTTTCAAAATATAGTTTTGAAATGCGTAAGCTTGAATGGTGAAATTATTTAAAAAGTTCAGTAAACCAGTAACTAAAGCAATTAAAAATTAGGAATGTCGGGAAAAATTGGTCATTGCTATATGAAAACTTTATAAGAGAAAAACGAATAAGTTTTCATTTTGTTTCCGAATTTTTGAGATAAGGATTTATAATTTGTATCATTTGGATTATTGGGACTACTATTTTCATCTTGGATATTATTCTCACAACGTTTCTCCCGGTGTAACCTCCAACCTTCTTCAAGTGCATCTTTTCAAACTTGGGAATTTATATGGAATTTAGAATTAAACCCTTTATTTAATCCAAAGATTCCGGAGTTCAAAAATATTCACTTGAAGAAGGTGAGAGGTTACATCAGCCGAAACATTGTGAGAATAACATTCAAAATAAGTATAATAATCCAATCCAAATAATCAGAATAATCCAAATTATCCAAATAATCAGAATAATCCAAATAATCAGAATAATCCAAATAATCAGAATAATCCAAATTATTCAAATAATCCAAATTTTCATTTAAGTTTTACATATAAATTTTATACAAGTTACTGAATATCATTATTAAAATGAAATTTAAAAAAATAAGATTAGAAATATGTTCAATTTCTTGGTACTGCGATCGATCCTGAACCAGTTTCTGTGAACTTCACGTCGGCAGCGTTCGGGCATTCTACGTAAACACCCGAGAGATGTCGAGCCAAATGGTGACAGCCGATAACTTCGATACGTTGCTGCGTCATATTTTTTTTTTCAGTTTTATTTTCAAGAAAGATTGTAAAAAAAAACAACAAAAAGTAAACGAACAAATCATAGCGAAATTACTGTTAATAAATAAATTTTTTTGTTTTTATTTTTGTAACAAAACAATGCTAAACAACTGGTAATAATAAATAATAATAACAATGAATAATAATAATTATTATAATAATAATACCTTTTCTTTCTATCAAGCAGAATATGTAATCGTTCGGGGTTTCTCTGCCACCATACGCCTCGGCATTTCTCGGGTGTTTGCGTAGCATGCCCGAACACTGCCGATGCAAAGATCATGGAAACTGGTTCAGGATTGATAGCAGTAGCAATTTCTTAATCACTAATTAAGAAACAATGTTAGAAAAAGTTGCAAGAATCTAGCAAATATATAATATATATATATATATTAAAAAGTGTCTAACTACCCTTTCTAATTCAAATTGGCGCAACCTCGCCTTCAGACATAACGTGATTTTCTGACCCAGAAGTCCATTACCATCGGACGATGAAGAAAAAGAAGAAGAAAAAAAGAAAAAACACTCTTTGACAAGGAGAATTGTAATTCTCGAAAGCTAAGATTAAAATAAATTTTATTTATTTTAACACCACCATTGTTATGGTTTAAAAAAAAAAATATATATATATATATATATATATATATATAATAATAATAATAATAATAATAATCCAGACAAGGTAAACATCCACAGGATAGTAATCCAAAGAATTTCAACCGGGTTCATAAAAAGTTCTCAATATCAAATAGAGCTTTTATTTCAGTTTTTATTTCATTTTATATTTTTACTTTATATTATTTTTGATTTTGATTTTTAACGGTCCCAATTTTAACCACGTGACTTTCCAAATTTTAATTTTAAATTTCTTTTCTTTTCTCCCCATTTCATTCTTTCCAAATATGATCTACGGTTAGATCGGATTTTAACTCTGCCTGATGAGATCTCAGGTTATAGCAGCTGTTGATCGATAACATCGACATGCCAATGTCGCAGATTTTGTACATGTCTGTGTAAATAAAAATAATCATATATATATATATATATATATATATCGATTTGATAGAGAGATAAAAAAAAATTATTGTGTTTGTTTTATTTTTAAATAGAATTTATAATGAAAAAATGTTAAAATTTAATATAATCAACAACCACTAAGTTTCCATTAAACATGTTCTGCTTTTATTTAGTGATTTCCATATATGATAATCGAACTAAATTATAATTGAGATTATTTTGAATCCGTTTGTTGGGATTGCTTTTTGTCCTCGATCATGTGATGATGGGGCGATCACCCATTCACTGATTTAGTTATATGATCACACATAAAAAAGGCAGAACTCAGAAGTCCACTTCCTCTTTCCCCCTTTTTGGTTTAATACTAGAAGCAACAACATTGGAAAACAATGTTCCTATTTTGTCCAGACGACAATGAGATGTGGTCAATCTCCTCACCCAAACAGTCCAATTCTGTTGACGTGCCTCTACACATCTTGGTAAGTCCGCTTTTTCGTGTATCCACATATTAGAAAGATTAAGTTATGTTCATATTTCAGTGTATTACTTGTAAGCACAAATTAATCCAGTTATATTTTAAAGTTTTTTAGTTCCTTATTTGTTCATCTCTTTTGTTCATGTGTAAGAAAAATTTAAAAAAACGATAATTCTTATGAGTTTAATTCGGTTGCTGCAGAAAAGCAAATCTTACAAACTTCCGATTTGAAAAATTTAATGAAAATTATTGTTATTAAAAAATATATGGGCCCTTTGAATGCAAATATTTAATGGTCTTAATTTTTTTTAAGTATAAAATTACTAAATAAAAATCAATAAAGCAGAAAATTAAAAATATTTTTTTTACAGAAATGTAAATCTAAGAATTTTGATTCATGAGATAATATTTTAAAATAAATTCTCACTTGTGACCTAGTTTTTATTACAAACACCAAATCGTCATTAATAAAAATAGTTAATATAAAAATATATTTAAATCGCATTTTGAAATCTTTACTTTTTTCAAATTAAATAACTGGTTAAGGCAACATATTTGATAACTATTTTGTCCCAGAACGGCTTCGGGTTAGATTGTTTAAATCAAGAAAAAGTGAGTTTGCAAAGCCAGTCAATTTTTTAAATAATTAGTCTCTTTCTGTTTGCTATGTCTCCCAACTGTCTCTCTCTCTCTCTCTCCAGCTATGGATTAAATAGTATTAATACTTGTGGTGATATTCCCGATTGTTTATAATGGCTTATTCCATTGTTCTGTTTCATAGCTAATTTTATTACCGTTGACTGTTAATAAACAGAGAGAGAAAGAGAATGATGGAGACTTTGTGTATAATAAGAGTAATACACAAAGAGTCAAGCAATACACAATGAAAGAGGGTGAAAGTGATAGACAGAAACTGAATATGAGTGACTTGGTGAGTAAATTGCAAATTACAGCTAATTAGAACAATTAAAATTGATTTTTTTTCAGACATAACTCAATCCCAAAACCAAGGAATATTTTAACATGTACTTTGTGTGATTAAAATATATAGGAAAAAAACTTTAGGGAAATAAACGTTCATTAACCCAGCTTTAGTATAAAAATAATAAATATTTTAACATAGCTGTCGTTTCATTTAAAAAGTATATGTTGTAATAATGTAATTTCTTAAAGTCGTTAAATTGCACAAGGACAAGCAAGACTCAGAGTTATATATATATATATATATATATATATATATATGACAATTATGGAAATAATATTCCAATGTGATGGAAAATGAAAAAGGAAAAACCAAAATTATTTATATATTCATCAATGTTTCGTCTTTATTTCCAGACTTTCTCAAGATGATTGATTTGAAGAAACAACATACAAATACAATATTTGAAAATATGCAATGCGTTTGTGACGTGAAAAGAATATTCTTTTGTTTTGTTTTTTCGAACGAAACAGACGTTAGAATTTTAAAAACATGTGGTGCAATTATGATGTGCGAAGAATGTTTTTGTTCTTTTCTTCGAACGAACCATAGCCGTTATAATTCAAAATGTGTGGTGCGTTTATCAAGTAGAATGAGTGTATTCTTTTGTTTTTTTATCAACAAAATGTTGATGAATATGTAAATCATTTTAGTTTTTCCTTTTTTGCCATCAGATTTATGTTGGTGAAACTCAATGGGAACTAAAGAAAAGGTTTGGTGAATATAAAACAGACATAAAAAATAACAATTCCCTAAATGCACTATTCTCTCATGCATTAAAAGATGATCATTCTTTTAACTTTAAACAAGCTAGACTCATTAAATTAATTTTAAATAAATATCGCTGAAGACTGTTTGAATTAGCACTCATTATAAACTCTAACACAATTAAACAACGTAATGGCTTCTACAACTTATCTCCTTTAATCAGAAAATTAATACTAACCGAACGGAATTTTAATTTAGATCCAGGCTACACCACATTCCCAACAAAACTTTGTACATAAAATCGATATAAAAAAATTAAAAAATACACTCATTCCATTTCATAAACGCACCACACATATTGAATTCTAACAGTTCGTTCGAAGAAAAGAACAAAAACATTCTTTTCACATCACAAACGCACCACATATTGTACTTGTATGTTATTTCTTGGAATCAATCATCTTGAGAAAGTCTTGAAATGAAGACGAAACGTTGATGAATATATAAATAATTTTGGACTTTCCTTTTTCATTTTCCATATATATATATATGTGTGTGTGTGTGTATGTATATATATATATGTGTGTGTGTGTGTGTATATGTGTGTGTGTGTGTGATAGATTTAAATACGACCGTTTTTTTACTTCTGAAAGTACATTCAATAATTTTCATTTCAATAATTATTTCAATTCTTTCTCCAATTTGTTGACTGTAAATATCATTCCAAAGTTGATGACCTTTTGTCTAGAATCAAAGTGTGGTATCTGTTCTGATACTACACTTTATCTTTTCTAGTCATGATCAGTGAAGAAGAAATCATTCTAGAGTGAGGCAATTTTTATTTTTGTCTCAATCCAGAGTGCCTCTTTAGGGGGAGTTAGATTTCATTCACATTAAAAACTGACCTTGTGTCTAACTCTACTCTTGAGAGAAGGTAATCAAATAAAGACTCATAAAATAATCGTGTCATGGTAATGATAGCAACACAACTGATTTTACACTAGGGGAAATTATCTAATACTCCTGTTGAGTTTACGTTTCAAACGTCTACGTTTAAATGCAATTTTCAGTGTAGAAACAGAATAATTAACCCCAAACCGCTCCTCCTCATGTTAAGAATTGGTTTCTAAATAATAACGTTATTATTTAGAAAACCAGTTTTAAAATGAGTTATTCACTCTTAAACCATTTTGAGTTATGAATAAATACTTTGTTAACTATTTTGTACTTTCACACAATTTTCTTCGGATTGTAGAATAATTTTCGTTTACTTTTGATTAAAATAATTAAAGCATTTTTCTAAAACATCTTGTAGTTAAACATGTTAAGATACAAAGGATAACCAAATCTTTTTTTCTTTTTCAATTCGATCCTTTTTGGAACTTGTATTCAAAGATATAATTCCAGCCTCGTTTTGTAAGTGCAACATAGCCATTCTTTCTTAGATATCCGATTGTGTACTGAATTGGTTCCCTGTTGTGGAGAGCTTCGTAGATGATGTAGGCAGGACGGTAACCAAGCTTGATAAACTGATGAACAATCTATATCAAAAACAAAATATATAACAATATCAAGTCTTTATTAGTAAAGGTAATTTTTTTACATAATAGTATTTCTTATTTACATAAGATTAATAAAAATACTTAAATAAATTTTTCATAGTACAGAATATTTTATTTTTTTGTGAAATTAAAAAATAGTATAAAAAATGATAATGGTAATAAAAAAAATAACCTACTGAATCAGCCTTCGCCCATACTCATATGAATAAATATCATAGAATAAAAAATTAAACTTCTGAATCAGCCTTTGCCCATACTCATATGAATAAATATCATAGAATAAAAAATTAAACTACTGAATCAGCCTTCGCCCATACTCATATGAATAAATATCATAGAATAAAAAATTAAACTACTGAATCAGCCTTCGCCCATACTCATATGAATAAATATCATAGAATAAAAAATTAAACTTCTGAATCAGCCTTTGCCCATACTCATATGAATAAATATCATAGAATAAAAAATTAAACTTCTGAATCAGCCTTTGCCCATACTCATATGAATAAATATCATAGAATAAAAAATTAAACTACTGAATCAGCCTTCGCCCATACTCATATGAATAAATATCATAGAATAAAAAATTAAACTTCTGAATCAGCCTTTGCCCATACTCATATGAATAAATATCATAGAATAAAAAATTAAACTTCTGAATCAGCCTTTGCCCATACTCATATGAATAAATATCATAGAATAAAAAATTAAACTACTGAATCAGCCTTCGCCCATACTCATATGAATAAATATCATAGAATAAAAAATTAAACTTCTGAATCAGCCTTTGCCCATACTCATATGAATAAATATCATAGAATAAAAAATTAAACTACTGAATCAGCCTTCGCCCATACTCATATGAATAAATATCATAGAATAAAAAATTAAACTACTGAATCAGCCTTCGCCCATACTCATATGAATAAATATCATAGAATAAAAAATTAAACTTCTGAATCAGCCTTTACCCATACTCATATGAATAAATATCATAGAATAAAAAATTAAACTACTGAATCAGCCTTTGCCCATACTCATATGCATAAATATCATAGAATAAAAAATTAAACTACTGAATCAGCCTTTGCCCATACTCATATGAATAAATATCATAGAATAAAAAATTAAACTACTGAATCAGCCTTTACCCATACTCATATGAATAAATATCATAGAATAAAAAATTAAACTACTGAATCAGCCTTTACCCATACTCATATGAATAAATATCATAGAATAAAAAATTAAACTACTGAATCAGCCTTTACCCATACTCATATGAATAAATATCATAGAATAAAAAATTAAACTACTGAATCAGCCTTTGCCCATACTCATATGCATAAATATCATAGAATAAAAAATTAAACTTCTGAATCAGCCTTTACCCATACTCATATGAATAAATATCATAGAATAAAAAATTAAACTACTGAATCAGCCTTTACCCATACTCATATGAATAAATATCATAGAATAAAAAATTAAACTACTGAATCAGCCTTTACCCATACTCATATGAATAAATATCATAGAATAAAAAATTAAACTACTGAATCAGCCTTTACCCATACTCATATGAATAAATATCATAGAATAAAAAATTAAACTACTGAATCAGCCTTTGCCCATACTCATATGCATAAATATCATAGAATAAAAAATTAAACTACTGAATCAGCCTTTGCCCATACTCATATGAATAAATATCATAGAATAAAAAATTAAACTACTGAATCAGCCTTTACCCATACTCATATGAATAAATATCATAGAATAAAAAATTAAACTACTGAATCAGCCTTTACCCATACTCATATGAATAAATATCATAGAATAAAAAATTAAACTACTGAATCAGCCTTTACCCATACTCATATGAATAAATATCATAGAATAAAAAATTAAACTACTGAATCAGCCTTTACCCATACTCATATGAATAAATATCATAGAATAAAAAATTAAACTACTGAATCAGCCTTTACCCATACTCATATGAATAAATATCATAGAATAAAAAATTAAACTACTGAATCAGCCTTTACCCATACTCATATGAATAAATATCATAGAATAAAAAATTAAACTACTGAATCAGCCTTTACCCATACTCATATGAATAAATATCATAGAATAAAAAATTAAACTACTGAATCAGCCTTTACCCATACTCATATGAATAAATATCATAGAATAAAAAATTAAACTACTGAATCAGCCTTTGCCCATACTCATATGAATAAATATCATAGAATAAAAAATTAAACTACTGAATCAGCCTTTACCCATACTCATATGAGTAAATATCATAGAATAAAAAATTAAACTACTGAATCAGCCTTTGCCCATACTCATATGCATAAATATCATAGAATAAAAAATTAATCTACTGAATCAGCCTTTGCCCATACTCATATGAATAAATATCATAGAATAAAAAATTAAACTACTGAATCAGCCTTTACCCATACTCATATGAATAAATATCATAGAATAAAAAATTAAACTACTGAATCAGCCTTTACCCATACTCATATGAATAAATATCATAGAATAAAAAATTAAACTACTGAATCAGCCTTTACCCATACTCATATGAATAAATATCATAGAATAAAAAATTAAACTACTGAATCAGCCTTTGCCCATACTCATATGCATAAATATCATAGAATAAAAAATTAAACTACTGAATCAGCCTTTGCCCATACTCATATGAATAAATATCATAGAATAAAAAATTAAACTACTGAATCAGCCTTTACCCATACTCATATGAATAAATATCATAGAATAAAAAATTAAACTACTGAATCAGCCTTTACCCATACTCATATGAATAAATATCATAGAATAAAAAATTAAACTACTGAATCAGCCTTTACCCATACTCATATGAATAAATATCATAGAATAAAAAATTAAACTACTGAATCAGCCTTTACCCATACTCATATGAATAAATATCATAGAATAAAAAATTAAACTACTGAATCAGCCTTTACCCATACTCATATGAATAAATATCATAGAATAAAAAATTAAACTACTGAATCAGCCTTTACCCATACTCATATGAATAAATATCATAGAATAAAAAATTAAACTACTGAATCAGCCTTTACCCATACTCATATGAATAAATATCATAGAATAAAAAATTAAACTACTGAATCAGCCTTTACCCATACTCATATGAATAAATATCATAGAATAAAAAATTAAACTACTGAATCAGCCTTTGCCCATACTCATATGAATAAATATCATAGAATAAAAAATTAAACTACTGAATCAGCCTTTACCCATACTCATATGAGTAAATATCATAGAATAAAAAATTAAACTACTGAATCAGCCTTTGCCCATACTCATATGCATAAATATCATAGAATAAAAAATTAATCTACTGAATCAGCCTTTGCCCATACTCATATGAATAAATATCATAGAATAAAAAATTAAACTACTGAATCAGCCTTTACCCATACTCATATGAATAAATATCATAGAATAAAAAATTAAACTACTGAATCAGCCTTTGCCCATACTCATATGCATAAATATCATAGAATAAAAAATTAAACCACTGAATCAGCCTTTGCCCATACTCATATGAATAAATATCATAGAATAAAAAATTAAACTACTGAATCAGCCTTTACCCATACTCATATGAATAAATATCATAGAATAAAAAATTAAACTACTGAATCAGCCTTTACCCACACTCATATGAATAAATATCATAGAATAAAAAATTAAACTACTGAATCAGCCTTTACCCATACTCATATGAATAAATATCATAGAATAAAAAATTAAACTACTGAATCAGCCTTTACCCATACTCATATGAATAAATATCATAGAATAAAAAATTAAACTACTGAATCAGTCTTTGCCCATACTCATATGAATAAATATCATAGAATAAAAAATTAAACTACTGAATCAGCCTTTACCCATACTCATATGAATAAATATCATAGAATAAAAAATTAAACTACTGAATCAGCCTTTGCCCATACTCATATGCATAAATATCATAGAATAAAAAATTAAACTACTGAATCAGCCTTTGCCCATACTCATATGAATAAATATCACAGAATAAAAAATTAAACTACTGAATCAGCCTTTACCCATACTCAGATGAATAAATATCATAGAATAAAAAATTAAACTACTGAATCAGCCTTTACCCATACTCATATGAATAAATATCATAGAATAAAAAATTAAACTACTGAATCAGCCTTTACCCATACTCATATGAATAAATATCATAGAATAAAAAATTAAACTACTGAATCAGCCTTTACCCATACTCATATGAATAAATATCATAGAATAAAAAATTAAACTTCTGAATCAGCCTTTACCCATACTCATATGAATAAATATCATAGAATAAAAAATTAAACTACTGAATCAGCCTTTACCCATACTCATATGAATAAATATCATAGAATAAAAAATTAAACTACTGAATCAGCCTTTACACATACTCATATGAATAAATATCATAGAATAAAAAATTAAACTACTGAATCAGCCTTTACCCATACTCATATGAATAAATATCATAGAATAAAAAATTAATCTACTGCGATCAAAATGTAAATAGTTTAGTGAAATTAAGAACAAAACTTTACGATGGAACAACGAATGTTATCTACTCATGACAGATAAACTATCACTGGTGTTAGCTGACCCACATTCGACACTATTTATAACTCCTTTTAAAATGTGTATTTCTTTCACTTAAGCTGAGGGTCGATAAGACTAGTTCACTCGTTTTCTAGTTTACAGCACCTGGTATTCCCGACTGGTTACCTAGGCCAAACGTTGCTTCACTTTGATACTCAGATAAGAACCTATTTCAACATGATATCTCATGGGTTGAGATTCTTGTTTTTATGTGTCACATAAAGCGATTTGTGTCATTTTGTGTCAATGCATTTATAGAATAGGCATTTAATAAGTTCAGAGTTTGTGGTTAATTTTCCTGTTTTTCGTTGATGTTATAAAAAAATATTTTTTGGAAAATTATTTTTTTTCTTTGGATAATATTCAATTGTATCTTTGGTTTCTTCTACAGTTAAAAGTGATTTATTTTTTCATGTAATCTATTATTTGAGAGGTAGGCATATTTTTTTAACAGCTAAGTGAGGTTTGGTACGTGATAGTATTTCGTGCAGGTATTCCTGTACTTTTTATAATCAAAGAGAGTAGAAAGTGGACCGTAGGTTTACTTTCTGCAGCCTCGTAACTCTCGCTTCACTTATTTTGTCCTTTAGTCCTCACATTCCATGAGCGACTGTTCTAACAAGGGAGAAGAATTGCTGTTTTCTGGGTCAGAATATATCCATCTAACACTTATTGTTGGCTAGTTTTTGACCTTGAAGTAGTAGTATTTTTGTTTCTTAGCTCCTTACATCAAGTGGCTTCATGACTTGTCTGGAGCGACTTCCATAAAAAAAAAATAAGAAATATGTAGAAGGTACACCGAGGTGAAACTTTTTCTTTTGAGTAGGTGTGTGCGTGTGTTATATGTATATGTTCGATTCTGGTAGCGAATTTCATCCGGATCAGTATCTGTCGTTTTTACTTCTGTGATAGTGAATTGGATGTTGTAATCTTTTTAACTTTATAATTGTTAATTATCAGATGAGAGATATGGTTGGTGGAAGCAAACCAAAGTATTAAACGTACGTGTAGATTATGAGTTATTCCCCTTGAACCATTCGGAGTTATGAGTTATCTCCCTTAAGTTAATGCTGAGTCCTTAGATTTTGCTGTGCCATAAGTGGGGGTTCTTTTTTTTTCTTTTTTTTTTTTAACATACTTCACCCAAAACAAGGCAGGACGCCACTGTAGACGTAAGGGGCTACTGAGAAAAAAGGGAGAATGTTTGGGGGGTCAACCTAAATTGGGAGCTGTGCAGCGAGATGTCTGTTTACATTAGTTTTAAATTTCTGCAAGTCAGTACCGTCGGGAAAACAGGGGGCAGGGAGGGAGTTCCAGAGGCCAGCAGCACGAGGAAACCAGCTATTGGAGTAGAAGGCTCTCCGGCATCTGGGGACCTCCACAGTGAATGGATGGGATTTAGTTGATTGTCGAGTTTTTGTTTTAGCTTTGCAGAACATGATTGAGTTTTGCAAAGGGAAAAAAAATAACATCAATGTTTGGTGCATTTTAGGCCAGGAAGCCAGTATTTTCCAGCCTGATCTGGTAGCACAAGATATGAAATTTGGAACACAGCTGCTAGGCGTAAGTGGGGTAATGTGGGCTATATTTAGTTTAGTTTAATGCAAAGGGTCAAAGAAGCCCTTCATGAAAATTCAGATACCTCCGATTTTTTAAAATTTTAACGATAGGTATTAGACATAAATTAATAAATATTAAGTTTCTTTGAAGTATTTTAAAGAGTTTTTAGGGGACATAATATGAGCATAACCTCCCATTAGTAAATCCAAACATTTCAAGTTTGCATTAAATTTAATTCATAGTCATTAGACACCAATAAAGCAAGATTTCCTGAATTTCAATTTCTTCTTAAGTCCCCGTAAGCGTAAGCATTAAATTTTAGACATTTCCTAAAATCAAAATCATGTAATGGATTTTAATAAAAATTGAATAAGGATTTTAGACATAAGGTTTAATAGCATATATCTTGATTTTAATCTTTGTAAGGGGATATAAAAGTGGTGCAAAACCGTTTTGTTTGTGGAATTTATTTTACCCATCCTGGGACGGGTATTCTTGTAGGCAATTATGTTATTCTTAGTTATTATTGCTAGTAGTAAGGATTGAACCTTCAACCTTCAGCAGACTACCACTTAGAACTGATTGTTACTCAGTGCCCTTATCCGTGGATCAAACAAAGGGTTCAGTTCAAAATTCCATAAATATTCTCGAGTTCAAACAGATGCACCTTAAGAAGGTCAGAGGTTACATCGACCGACAACAAAAATGAGAATAGTACCCCAAATAATTGATTTATTTATCTACCTCTCACAGCGGTAAGATGTGACACAAGGTCGGAAAGTGGGATTTGATAAGTCAGCACCCTAGAGGAAGAGCACTTTGACCATTAAAAATTGCCTGGGCAAGCCCGTCAGCATTCCCCGGTAGGGGCGCCCTAGGCGATTAGCAATAAACTAACCCCTTCTCAAAGGGTTAGAAGGCAAAGTCTGGGAGGGTGGACCTCCTAGAACTGCACAGGACAAACTCACAGACCGGCGGAAATCAAGACCCAAAGGCTAAGACAATACTGGTCTGTAGGGTGTAGTATCCATTGGAACAGATACTACACTTTCATCTTGGCCGCCAAAAGGCCGAGAAAAATTGAAATCATGCAAAAATTGAAATGATACAAATTAAGATTCGTTTAAAAATATAGTGAAACACTGCATAGCTAAAATGTGTATTGCCAGTGATTGTTGGTGATGAACACGTCACAACTCGAAGTTGGCAAATGTTGAATGAACAAAGAATAAGAATTGATTTACTTACCGAGTCCCCTATACCTTCAGCATCAATGGAAAGTACACCAAAATGTTTCGGTACCCCGTACTGTGTAACTAATGTCTTTACCGTTATACTTTTGACAGGAATAGTCATTTTGTTGTGTACACCTATATCAGCGTGATTGTGTTGAAAGGCAAAGTGATTTTGCATCATTCCAAGATCATCGGTCACAATAAAATTGGTGTTTCCATCTTTTGGGCCGATAGCTGCTTGAACATACGTAATATTCTGATCATTCAGGTTTCTGTCAACAAACCTAGAAAATAAAAGACATTTCTCTTTATTTTTTTGACACTGTTTTCTTTACTAATATTAGTTCACTAGCGTGACCTCATAGAAATTCCATGGTGATTTCTGCATCAATCTGTATAATTTACTCTTAATAATAATATTCATTTTGAAATAATAAATGTCCACCAAGGTAATTAATGTACAAAGAAAAAATTATTCTATCTTCATCCGTAAAAAAAAGTTTTCATTGTCAGCTAAATATTCTTTCAAATCAATAAAACGAATGTCACTTTTTGAAATGTATTTATTTTACATTGTATCGTTTTAGTCAACGGGATGATATAATTTGACTTTGGAACAATTCATTTTAAAATGAGTAAACTCTGAATTATTTACCTTAGCGACATCAGACTAATCACCATCTTTGCTAATTGGATGACGTCGGTTTTTTTTAATACGTGTTACAGGTGATAACGTACGTATGAAAATGAAGTAACTTAGTGTATTATTATACAGATGGCAGTTGCGGCATTCATATGTGTGACAGGTGATAACGTACGTATGAAAATGAAGTAACTTAGTGTATTATTATACAGATGGCAGTTGAGGCATTCATATGTGTGACAGGTGATAACGTACGTATGAAAATGAAGTAACTTAGTGTATTATTATACAGATGGTAGTTGAGGCATTCATATGTGTGACAGGTGATAACGTACGTATGAAAATGAAGTAACTTAGTGTATTATTATACAGATGGTAGTTGAGGCATTCATATGTGTGACAGGTGATAACGTACGTATGAAAATGAAGTAACTTAGTGTATTATTATACAGATGGTAGTTGAGGCATTCATATGTGTGACAGGTGATAACGTACGTATGAAAATGAAGTAACTTAGTGTATTATTATACAGATGGCAGTTGAGGCATTCATACGTGTGACAGGTGATAACGTACGTATGAAAATGAAGTAACTTAGTGTATTATTATACAGATGGTAGTTGAGGCATTCATATGTGTGACAGGTGATAACGTACGTATGCAAATGAAGTAACTTAGTGTATTATTATACAGATGGCAGTTGAGGCATTCATATGTGTGAGAGGTGATAACGTACGTATGAAAATGAAGTAACTTAGTGTATTATTATACAGATGGCAGTTGAGGCATTCATACGTGTGACAGGTGATAACGTACGTATGCAAATGAAGTAACTTAGTGTATTATTATACAGATGGCAGTTGCGGCATTCATATGTGTGACAGGTGATAACGTACGTATGAAAATGAAGTAACTTAGTGTATTATTATACAGATGGTAGTTGAGGCATTTATATGTGTGACAGGTGATAACGTACGTATGAAAATGAAGTAACTTAGTGTATTATTATACAGATGTCAGTTGAGGCATTCATACGTGTGACAAGGTGATAACGTACGTATGAAAATGAAGTAACTTAGTGTATTATTATACAGATGGCAGTTGCGGCATTCATACTGTCTACCTAAATGCTAGTTGACATTCCACGACTCTGGATGGTATAGAATCGAAAATTATAATTCTAATAAAATGTCTTGTATAAAGATTTGCCAGTAAAATTTAATGAAAACAAATAATCTAATATTTGAAAGAATAAGCAATTTTTCACATTCTATCTTAGATTTTCATCATCATCATCATCATCATCATCAAGGCTGCAGCAAAGAAGGTGGGCTCCCTCTACCGTGCTAGTAAACTCCTCACACCTCACATTATCCTATATGTCTACATGGAATATTGTTGCCACATTTGGGCTGGTGCATCATCCACTAGTCTCTCGCTCTTAGACACAGTCAAAAAAAGAGGCGCCAACTTAATAGTATAAAAAATCCTCTCATAATATTCTTCATAATTCAACTGACAATCCATCCATCTCATTAACCCTTATCTTCGAGTGGCTTTTAGCCTTGATAAGTGGTGACTCATTAGTATGAAAAATCCTCTCATAATATTCTTCATAATTCAACTGACAATCCATCCATCTACTTAACCCTTATCCTCGAGTGGCTTTTAGCCTTGATAAGTGGTGACTCATTAGTATAAAAAATCCTCTCATAATATTCTTCATAATTTAACTGACAATCCATCCATCTCATAAACCCTTATCTTCGAGTGGCTTTTGGCCTTGATAAGTGGTGACTCATTAGTATAAAACATCATCTCATAATATTCTTCATCATTCAACTTACAATCCATCCATCTCATTAACCCTTATCCTCGAGTGGCTTTTAGCCTTGATAAGTGGTGACTCATTAGTATGTAAAATCCTCTCATAATATTCTTCATCATTCAACTGACAATCCATCCATCTTATTAACCCTTATCCTCGAGTGGCTTTTAGCCTTGATAAGTGGTGACTCATTAGTATAAAAAATCCTCTCGTAATATTCTTCATAATTTAACTGACAATCCATCCATCTCATAAACCCTTATCTTCGAGTAGCTTTTGGCCTTGATAAGTGGTGACTCATTAGTATAAAACATCATCTCATAATATTCTTCATCATTCAACTAACAATCCATCCATCTCATTAACCCTTATCCTCGAGTGGCTTTTGGTCTTGATAAGTGGTAACTCAATATAAATTTTTAAAAAATAAAAATAAAAAATAAATCGCACATACAAATTTTAACACAAGATCAAGAACTTGGATTATTTGGACTATTATTCTCATTTTGTTTGTTTTTTTCATAAAGTTTTCATCGATGTAACCCCCGAACTTTCTTTAGGTGCATTTTTTTGAACTTGGGAATTCTTATGTCGAACTCGAGAATCTGTCTGGAATTTCGAACTTAATCTTTTATTTAGAGATCAGCCAAAACCTTATGAAAATAACAGCCAAGATGAGAATAGTAGTCCAATTAATCTGAATAATACAAATGATCAATCCTCATCTCAAAAAGTCTGAAACATAAGATCAAGAACGTTTTCATTTTTAATTAATCCTCACAAAAATACAAAAAGCAGAAAATAAAACTCATTGTATCCATAAAATGGTTATACTTGATGTTTGCACAATGATTAGAACTGCATATAGTAATCTTGTAAGTTTTTCACTTGGAATAGAAAAGTTATCAGTAAAAAAACTAGTAAACAGATTCGTTTTTATTTCTACAAGTTTCACTCAGCAAGTAACGACGACAATGACGACACTTTAGAAAGAGCTCTATAAACAAGCCGCGCATGCGTGGTCCCCCTCTGTATGTGACTCGATGTGGCGAGTGTAAAATGCAATAAATTTGGGCAATTTGGGGCATTTTTGACCCCACTTTGTCCCCCTGGGGGCGCGAACCAGAATTTTTCTGAGGTCAAGGATGCTCATTTTATATCCAGAACAATTGCCTCTACATTTTGGCCAAGTTTTAAAAAAATTGAATGGATGGATCAAACGTTATGGGAGAAAAGGGTCATTCTTTGCCATTTTGGGGGGCTTTTGATCCCCTGTGGCGCGAACCAGATTTTTCCAAGGTCAGCGATACTTATTTTCTATTAGGAACAATTGCCTCCACATTTTGGCCAAGTTTCAGAGAAATTGAATGGATGGATGAAAAGTTGTAGGGCAAAAAATGTCATTTTTTGCCATTTTGGGGCCTTTTGACCCCCTGGGGGGCTAACCAGATTTTTTTTCAAAAATCGGAGAATGTCACTTTCTAACCTGACCAAAGTTACAACTTCATGCAAAATTTCAGAGAAATTCAATGGATGGTTGCGGAGAAAAATCCAGACGGACGGACATGCCTCAAAACATAGGTCCCCCGATTTTATAAATCGGGGGACCAATAATAATTTCACATAAACAAATACTCTCATGCTAGAATAAATTTCTATAGATAATTAAAAATAAAACCCTTCTTTCTCCCACCGATCTGACATAATCGGATATGAAGTCTGAATGAAAACTACCTTTCTTACAAATAGTGGTTTTAGGGTTAGTGGTTTGACCAGAAGTATAAATAACAGAGTCAAAGTCATAACATTGAAATTATCAGAGAAAATCTGACTGATTTTAATTGGCTCAATTTTTTTTCACCCACTTAAAATCTGTTTGATTTTAATAGGCTCCATTTTTTCACCTACCCAAAATCTGTTTGATTTTAATAGGCTCAAATTTTTTCACCTACCCAAAATCTGTTTGATTTTAATAGGCTCAATTTTTTTTCACCCACTTAAAATCTGTTTGATTTTAATAGGCTCAAATTTTTTCACCTACCCAAAATCGGTTTGATTTTAATAGGCTCAAATTTTTTCACCTACCCAAAATCGGTTTGATTTTAATAGGCTCAAATTTTTTCACCTACCCAAAATCGGTTTGATTTTAATAGGCTCAAATTTTTTCACCTACCCAAAATCGGTTTGATTTTAATAGGCTCAAATTTTTTCACCTACCCAAAATCGGTTTGATTTTAATAGGCTCAAATTTTTTCACCTACCCAAAATCGGTTTGATTTTAATAGGCTCAAATTTTTTCACCTACCCAAAATCGGTTTGATTTTAATAGGCTCAAATTTTTTCACCTACCCAAAATCGGTTTGATTTTAATAGGCTCAAATTTTTTCACCTACCCAAAATCGGTTTGATTTTAATAGGCTCAAATTTTTTCACCTACCCAAAATCGGTTTGATTTTAATAGGCTCAAATTTTTTCACCTACCCAAAATCGGTTTGATTTTAATAGGCTCAAATTTTTTCACCTACCCAAAATCGGTTTGATTTTAATAGGTTCAATTTTTTTCACACATTTAAAATGTAACTGATTTTAATAAGCTCAATTTTTTTCCGCTCACTTAAAATCTGTTTGATTCTAATAGGCTCAATTTTTTTTCACCCACTTAAAATCTGGCTGATTTTAATAGGCTTAATTTTTTTTCACCCACTTAAAATCTGGCTGATTTTAATAGGCTCAATTTTTTTTCACCCATTTAAAATCTGACTGATTTTAATAGGCTTAATTTTTTTCACCCACCTATGTTCAAAATATTTCAAATATACCAAGGTTTAAAAGTATCGTTTTTTTCTTTCAGTTTTTCAGTTTCAGACGGATATTTCATATATTTTGCGTATTATTGCGCAACATATTATTGCGCAACATTTTTATAATAATAATCTTTATGACTCGCAACGCAAACCTAAATGTTAGCTCCCAATCTGTAAAATAAAAATAGTTTATTCACAATTTAAGATTTTACATCCAATGTTACACCTTCAATCGTATTCTTAAGTGAAAATAATAAAAGAAAAATAGTTAAAAACCAGATTGTATTTATTATATCTTCATTTAGAAATAGAGGATCATGGTTGAAGCGTCCCTGTCAAGTAATACCTAATATAACTTGTGAATTCTACCAAACACTTTGAAGCAGACATTTTGAAGCATGTGAACGAGATTCGTTTGCACAATAACTGTCTAGGAAACAAATAACACAGTAGTTTCATTTTTATAGATTTGGATGAAGCAGGAAGTCACCTGTTGTTCTGGAAATTGATCTTCTGGTTTTGGCAGAAGTTTTTCTCAGCAGAGAAGACCAACAGCATGTCTGGCTGAAGTCGGCGTTTCAACTTCTTGATCAGTTTCTTTGCATGCTTCAGTCATGCATCGCCTTTCACAGAAATTGACTTTTCCCCGTCTCGTATGAAACGTAGCAAATGTCCTTTATGTACCACCAAACTAATGAAATTTTCAGATGCGTCTTTCTTCCTTGCATCGACTTGCTGCGTTTATTATTGATGATCTCGTGAAATTCAGCAATGAACTCCGGCATTCCAAAAGCATCAGATCGTCGACCATGCGTTTGTATCTCTGATGTCACTTCGTAGTCAAATCTTGAATTTTTCAATTCCTTTCTAACTTGTGCTTCGTAGTCAAATCTTGAATTTTTCAATTCCTTTCTAACCTGTGCTTCGTAGTCAAATCTTGAATTTTTCAATTCCTTTCTAACCTGTGCTTCGTAGTCAAATCTTGAATTTTTCAATTCCTTTCTAACCTGTGCTTCGTAGTCAAATCTTGAATTTTTCAATTCCTTTCTAACCTGTGCTTCGTAGTCAAATCTTGAATTTTTCAATTCCTTTCTAACCTGTGCTTCGTAGTCAAATCTTGAATTTTTCAATTCCTTTCAAACCTGTGCTTCGTAGTCAAATCTTGAATTTTTCAATTCCTTTCTAACCTATGCTTCGTAGTCAAATCTTGAATTTTTCAATTCCTTTCTAACCTGTGCTTCGTAGTCAAATCTTGAATTTTTCAATTCCTTTCTAACCTGTGCTTCGTAGTCAAATCTTGAATTTTTCAATTTCTTTCTAACCTGTGCTTCGTAGTCAAATCTTGAATTTTTCAATTCCTTTCTAACCTGTGCTTCGTAGTCAAATCTTGAATTTTTCAATTCCTTTCTAACCTGTGCTTCGTAGTCAAATCTTGAATTTTACAATTCCTTTCTAACCTGTGCTTCGTAGTCAAATCTTGAATTTTTCAATTCCTTTCTAACCTGTGCTTCGTAGTCAAATCTTGAATTTTTCAATTCCTTTCTAACCTATGCTTCGTAGTCAAATCTTGAATTTTTCAATTCCTTTCTAACCTATGCTTCATAGTCAAATCTTGAATTTTTCAATTCCTTTCTAACCTGTGCTTCGTAGTCAAATCTTGAATTTTTCAATTCCTTTCTAACCTGTGCTTCGTAGTCAAATCTTGAATTTTTCAATTCCTTTCTAACTTGTGCTTCGTAGTCAAATCTTGAATTTTTCAATTCCTTTCTAACCTGTGCTTCGTAGTCAAATCTTGAATTTTTCAATTCCTTTCTAACCTGTGCTTCGTAGTCAAATCTTGAATTTTTCAATTCCTTTCTAACCTGTGCTTCGTAGTCAAATCTTGAATTTTTCAATTCCTTTCTAACCTGTGCTTCGTAGTCAAATCTTGAATTTTTCAATTCCTTTCTAACCTGTGCTTCGTAGTCAAATCTTGAATTTTTCAATTCCTTTCAAACCTGTGCTTCGTAGTCAAATCTTGAATTTTTCAATTCCTTTCTAACCTGTGCTTCGTAGTCAAATCTTGAATTTTTCAATTCCTTTCAAACCTGTGCTTCGTAGTCAAATCTTGAATTTTTCAATTCCTTTCTAACCTGTGCTTCGTAGTCAAATCTTGAATTTTTCAATTCCTTTCAAACCTGTGCTTCGTAGTCAAATCTTGAATTTTTCAATTCCTTTCTAACCTATGCTCCGTAGTCAAATCTTGAATTTTTCAATTCCTTTCTAACCTATGCTTCGTAGTCAAATCTTGAATTTTTCAATTCCTTTCTAACCTATGCTTCGTAGTCAAATCTTAATTTTTCAATTCCTTTCTAACCTATGCTTCGTAGTCAAATCTTGAATTTTTCAATTCCTTTCTAACCTATGCTTCATAGTCAAATCTTGAATTTTTCAATTCCTTTCTAACCTGTGCTTCGTAGTCAAATCTTGAATTTTTCAATTCCTTTCTAACCTATGCTTCATAGTCAAATCTTGAATTTTTCAATTCCTTTCTAACCTATGCTTCATAGTCAAATCTTGAATTTTTCAATTCCTTTCTAACCTGTGCTTCATAGTCAAATCTTAAATTTTTCAATTCCTTTCTAACCTATGCTTCGTAGTCAAATCTTGAATTTTTCAATTCCTTTCTAACCTATGCTTCATAGTCAAATCTTGAATTTTTCAATTCCTTTCAAACCTGTGCTTCGTAGTCAAATCTTGAATTTTTCAATTCCTTTCTAACCTATGCTTCATAGTCAAATCTTGAATTTTTCAATTCCTTTCTAACCTATGCTTCATAGTCAAATCTTGAATTTTTCAATTCCTTTCTAACCTGTGCTTCGTAGTCAAATCTTGAATTTTTCAATTCCTTTCTAACCTGTGCTTCATAGTCAAATCTTGAATTTTTCAATTCCTTTCTCACCTGTGCTTCGTAGTCAAATCTTGAATTTTTCAATTCCTTTCTAACCTGTGCTTCAGATCAAATCTTGAATTTTTCAATTTCTTTCTAACCTGTGCTTCGTAGTCAAATCTTAAATTTTTCAATTCCTTTCTAACCTGTGCTTCGTAGTCAAATCTTGAATTTTTCAATTCCTTTCTAACCTGTGCTTCGTAGTCAAATCTTGAACTTTTCAATTCCTTTCTAACCTGTGCTTCGTAGTCAAATCTTGAACTTTTCAATTCCTTTCAAACCTGTGCTTCGTAGTCAAATCTTGAATTTTTCAATTCCTTTCTAACCTATGCTTCGTAGTCAAATCTTGAATTTTTCAATTCCTTTCTAACCTGTGCTTCGTAGTCAAATCTTGAATTTTTCAATTCCTTTCTAACCTGTGCTTCGTAGTCAAATCTTGAATTTTTCAATTCCTTTCAAACCTGTGCTTCGTAGTCAAATCTTGAATTTTTCAATTCCTTTCTAACCTGTGCTTCGTAGTCAAATCTTGAATTTTTCAATTCCTTTCTAACCTGTGCTTCATAGTCAAATCTTGAATTTTTCAATTCCTTTCTAACCTGTGCTTCGTAGTCAAATCTTGAATTTTTCAATTCCTTTCTAACCTGTGCTTCGTAGTCAAATCTTGAATTTTTCAATTCCTTTCTAACCTGTGCTTCGTAGTCAAATCTTGAATTTTTCAATTCCTTTCTAACCTATGCTTCGTAGTCAAATCTTGAATTTTTCAATTCCTTTCTAACTTGTGCTTCGTAGTCAAATCTTGAATTTTTCAATTCCTTTCTAACCTGTGCTTCGTAGTCAAATCTTGAATTTTTCAATTCCTTTCAAACCTGTGCTTCGTAGTCAAATCTTGAATTTTTCAATTCCTTTCTAACCTGTGCTTCGTAGTCAAATCTTGAATTTTTCAATTCCTTTCAAACCTGTGCTTCGTAGTCAAATCTTGAATTTTTCAATTCCTTTCTAACCTATGCTTCGTAGTCAAATCTTGAATTTTTCAATTCCTTTCTAACCTATGCTTCGTAGTCAAATCTTGAATTTTTCAATTCCTTTCTAACCTGTGCTTCGTAGTCAAATCTTGAATTTTTCAATTCCTTTCAAACCTGTGCTTCGTAGTCAAATCTTGAATTTTTCAATTCCTTTCTAACCTGTGCTTCGTAGTCAAATCTTGAATTTTTCAATTCCTTTCAAACCTGTGCTTCGTAGTCAAATCTTGAATTTTTCAATTCCTTTCTAACCTATGCTTCGTAGTCAAATCTTGAATTTTTCAATTCCTTTCTAACCTATGCTTC
Source organism: Sepiola atlantica (assembly GCA_963556195.1). Lineage (NCBI taxonomy): Eukaryota > Metazoa > Mollusca > Cephalopoda > Sepiida > Sepiolidae > Sepiola > Sepiola atlantica. Next base: position 64,710,934 of record OY744534.1, read on the forward strand.
GTAGTCAAATCTTGAATTTTTCAATTCCTTTCTAACCTATGCTTCGTAGTCAAATCTTGAATTTTTCAATTCCTTTCTAACCTATGCTTCGTAGTCAAATCTTGAATTTTTCAATTCCTTTCTAACCTATGCTTCATAGTCAAATCTTGAATTTTTCAATTCCTTTCAAACCTGTGCTTCGTAGTCAAATCTTGAATTTTTCAATTCCTTTCTAACCTATGCTTCATAGTCAAATCTTGAATTTTTCAATTCCTTTCTAACCTATGCTTCATAGTCAAATCTTGAATTTTTCAATTCCTTTCTAACCTGTGCTTCATAGTCAAATCTTGAATTTTTCAATTCCTTTCTAACCTATGCTTCGTAGTCAAATCTTGAATTTTTCAATTCCTTTCTAACCTATGCTTCATAGTCAAATCTTGAATTTTTCAATTCCTTTCAAACCTGTGCTTCGTAGTCAAATCTTGAATTTTTCAATTCCTTTCTAACCTATGCTTCATAGTCAAATCTTGAATTTTTCAATTCCTTTCTAACCTATGCTTCATAGTCAAATCTTGAATTTTTCAATTCCTTTCTAACCTGTGCTTCGTAGTCAAATCTTGAATTTTTCAATTTCTTTCTAACCTGTGCTTCGTAGTCAAATCTTGAATTTTTCAATTCCTTTCAAACCTGTGCTTCGTAGTCAAATCTTGAATTTTTCAATTCCTTTCTAACCTATGCTTCGTAGTCAAATCTTGAATTTTTCAATTCCTTTCTAACCTGTGCTTCGTAGTCAAATCTTGAATTTTTCAATTCCTTTCTAACCTGTGCTTCATAGTCAAATCTTGAATTTTTCAATTCCTTTCTAACCTGTGCTTCGTAGTCAAATCTTGAATTTTTCAATTCCTTTCTAACCTGTGCTTCGTAGTCAAATCTTGAATTTTTCAATTCCTTTCTAACCTGTGCTTCATAGTCAAATCTTGAATTTTTCAATTCCTTTCTAACCTGTGCTTCGTAGTCAAATCTTGAATTTTTCAATTCCTTTCTAACCTGTGCTTCGTAGTCAAATCTTGAACTTTTCAATTCCTTTCTAACCTGTGCTTCGTAGTCAAATCTTGAATTTTTCAATTCCTTTCTAACCTGTGCTTCGTAGTCAAATCTTGAACTTTTCAATTCCTTTCTAACCTGTGCTTCGTAGTCAAATCTTGAATTTTTCAATTCCTTTCTAACCTGTGCTTCGTAGTCAAATCTTGAATTTTTCAATTCCTTTCTAACCTGTGCTTCGTAGTCAAATCTTGAATTTTTCAATTCCTTTCTAACCTGTGCTTCGTAGTCAAATCTTGAATTTTTCAATTCCTTTCTAACCTGTGCTTCGTAGTCAAATCTTGAACTTTTCAATTCCTTTCTAACCTGTGCTACTCTAACCCTAACCTCCTGCCGATTCGGAGGGAGTCTGAAATCTATTCATTTGTCTTTCTGGCATGAGTGCCAAAGAGAACGCTGGGTCTCTTCCACAAATATGGAAGTGTAAAATTTTTCATAATCAATTATTCTGAAAAAAATAAAACAAAATAGAAATATAGTCACTTTTTTATGAAGACAACACCGACAATGAAAGTAAAAATATGTATAAAATTAGCAGCTGAAAATTGTGAACAAATATTATATATATATATATATATATATATATAACTTCTTTTGTAAGATGGTAGGAAAAATCCCAGCAAAGTGCTCGATTAATTGAGAAAATCAAAATTAAGAGCGTAATATTTATTTATTTTATGGTACAGAAAATCAGTACAACATCAGTACCATTCGTTTCAAGCTCAGAAGGTGTTTACCTTCCGGCTATCTTCAGCTTTTGTTGTGATATGTTATTTGCTTTGAAGTGTTAAGTTAAAGTAAATTACGGCCCAGATAAAAACGCTTGCTAATAAATATTGACTCACGGGACTTGTATAAATATTTTTAAAAAGATATTTTTTTAAATATTTTTGTAAATTTTAAATCTTTACTGTTATATTCCCCCCACCCCCCCACCCCCTTTTCCGGACTTTATTAAACTTTTTAATCTCAAATCTTTCCCTAACACAAAATTTAGAGGATTCTAATTTAACAATTCAAAGCAAATAACGTATCCAAATGAGAGTGATACAGGACTACCGATTTTCTTTACCAGACATTGTTGTTATTGTTTTTTTCTTTCCCATTGAAAAACTCAATCATGTTCTGCAAACTAAAAAAAAACATTTTTCATCTACAAAACTGTGTTATAAATTGTGAAAACATGGGATTACCTGGAAAACGGTCTCGATGCGCGCTCTGCAGGGCTGGACCGCCCAAAGAGCGGCAAGATGGCGTCCTAGGCTTAATATCGCCAGGTAATCCCGTGAAATCTCGTGTTCTCTCGCGGAGACGAGAGTCCAGTTTGATATAAAAACGGGTCGCTGGAGGCAAGACGGCAGAAGGCTGAGAGCGTAGTCTATGAGGGACGACGTGGAAAGAAGAAGAGAAAGAAGAAGAGAAAGAAGAAGAGAAAGAAGAAGAGAAAGAAGAAGAGAAAGAAGAAGAAGAGAAAGAAGAGGTGGAAGATTAATTTTTTCTGCTACAAGCTATTTTCGGCATTGTTATGGAAAAATTCGACATCAGATTGATTCCGGAATTCGACGGCTCTCCTGCTGGTCCATCGGTGGTCGAATGGCTGGAGAAGGCCGAGCGTGCAAAATTAAAGACCCAGCTATGGTCATCCCATTGAGACTCACTAAGGGGGCTTACGCCGTGTACCAGCAGCTCAGTAATGATGCGACCATGGAGCAGATTGCACAGGCGCTGCACGGGGCATTTGGTGCAGATCCTTTTGTTGCCTGGAGGCAATTTTCCGAACGCCGGCTTGGGCCGGGAGAGACAGTGGACGTCTACATGGCCGACTTGAAAAAGCTTGCTGCTCCCTTCGGCGGTGCGAGTGACCGCATATTGGCATGCGCCTTTTTGTCTGGACTTCCGGACGATGCAAGCCGACTGCTGCGAGCATCATTGAGACTCACAGAGATTGAATTGGTGGAGTTGTTGGCGAGAGCACGAAACATCTTGAAGGACGATCGAGAACTGGTCTCTGCAGCGGTTGACACCTTGGACTTGCCAGCAGAGGGCCTACGATGCTATACATGTGGTGGCCCCAACCACTTCTCCAGAGACTGCAGAGGCGGCACAAGGCGCACCCCAAATTATGGAGCACGAAAAGTAATACGGTGTTACCAATGCAATAAGCCAGGCCACATAGCACGGAATTGTCCGGGAAACGGGCAAGGGGAGGACGCCGCAGCGCTAGCACCCTCCCCAAAGCGGCATTGAACAAAGCGCTTCCTGCAGTGACAGTTCAAGTTGATGGGTGTAAACGTTCAGCGCTGGTTGACACTGGCTGTACCCAAACCCTCCTTCGAAAGGAATGTTGCATCACATGGAAGAAACGACAGATCCCCGTCCTGACTGTCGGCAAAGGCTCATTAGTGTGTTGTGGATCCAGTGTTGTTCATATCAGCATTGACAATGGCCCCCCGGTGGCTGTGACGGTGTTGGTGGTCGATGGGGAGCTGCTCGGATATGACCTTCTCCTTGGAATGGACACTATTACACAGCTAGGCGGAATTACTGTAAACAGCGTCGGTGATGTGAGATTCCCTCGACCAGACAAACAAATGTGTGCAGCAATCACTCTTGACGAACCCGATTTCCACGCAGAATATGACAAGGGCACAAACACATGGACAGCGTCCTGGAAGTGGGCAGGCGACCAGCCACCAGTGTCTTTGCGGAATCGGCTGACAGAGTATCCCCCTCCTGCATGGCTTAGGGGGCAGTACGAGGCAGAACTTCAAGTGTGGCTGGATAACGGCTGGTTAATTCCATACCCAGAGGATGAGCTCGGGCCCCCGCGAGGGCTAATTCCCCTGATGGCTATCAGACAAGAGAACAAGCAGAAAGTTCGACCTGTTCTTGATTACCGGGAACTCAATGAACACGTTGACCCGTACACTTCGGGGGCTGACGTTTGTGCTCATAAACTGCGAGAGTGGCGACGGCAGGGTGCGGAAGCGGCCATACTGGACTTGCGAAGAGCTTACCTACAAATACATGTTGAGAAATCGCTGTGGCCATTCCAGACGGTGGTAATCAAAGGAACTCGCTATTGCTTGACCAGGCTGGGGTTCGGCTTGAATGTAGCCCCGGGCATCATGACGGCGATCATGCGGGCGATCCGGCGTCAGGATAAAGCTGTGCAACAGGCGACATCGTCTTATATAGACGACATTTTTGTCAATGAGAGCCTGCTGTCTGCCCAGGCGGTCAAAGAACACTTTGAGCACTTCGGGTTGTCGTGCAAGGAACCGGAGCGGCTGCAGGATGGGGCGAAAGTGCTCGGGCTGCAGGTGAGCGGAAGTGCAGATGGCCTCCAATGGGGAAGGGGCGGTGAAATCCCGGAAATCCCATCTACCATCACACGTCGGAGCACGTTTTCCGTGTGTGGAAAACTGGTGGGTCACTTCCCTGTGTGTGGGTGGCTCCGAGTGGCCGTGGCGGCTATAAAGCGACGGGCAACTTCTTTGTCAACAGGATGGGACGATGAGGTGCGTGATCCTTCCCTGCGAAGCATGCTGGTGGAAGCTGTGGCCAGAGTGACCAATGATGACCCTGTACGAGGGAGCTGGTGCGTCGATGGGAGTGAGTTTACAGTTTGGGTGGACGCCAGCTCACTTGCCCTTGGCGTTGCTCTGGCAGTCAACGGAAGTATAGTAGAAGATGCCTGCTGGCTCCGGCCAGAGAATGACGCTAAGCACATAAACCTAGCTGAACTCGATGCTACACTGAAAGGAGTCAATCTAGCGCTTCAGTGGCAGGCTAGCGTCCTCCACGTTATCACGGATTCCACGTGTGTGCATCGGTGGATGACCGATGCCTTGAACGGAAAAGCACGGCTGACAACGAAGGCATCGGCCGAAATGTTAATCCGGAGGCGGCTTGCTACCCTAACCGAAACCATCAATGAATACAACTTGGTCATAGATGTGACACTGGTGCAGTCCTGTTTGAATCGAGCGGATCGATTGACCAGAGTGCCTCGCCGTTGGCTGGACCTGCAGAAAGAAGTGAACGAACCAGCACCTGTAAATTGTGCTGCGGTGGGACGTAGACTCAGCCCAGAGCGTATCGCTGATGTCCATTGCCAAAGCGGGCACCCTGGTGTAAACCGAACCTTTTACTTCGCCAGGTTGGTTGACCCCTCTGTGTCACGGAGGGCTGTGAAATCTGTTGTGAGAAGTTGCAACACCTGCCAATCGATCGACCCAGCACCTGTCCGGTGGAAGAAGGGCACACTCGGTGTGAAGTATAACTGGGATAGGATTGCGATGGACATAACTCACTACAACGGGGGGAATTTCTTGACCCTTATTGACTGCGGACCGTCCCGATTTGCATTGTGGCGGTCCCTTCGCCGGCAGGATACGGCTGCCATTGTCCATGAGTTGGAAAGTGTGTTCCTTGAGCGTGGCCCTCCTTCTGAGATATTGACCGACAATGGCCCCGCTTTTGTTAGTGCACCGTTCAAACAGTTTGTAGATGGCTGGGGTGTCCGTCTGCGTTTTCGGTGTGCCCATGTGCCCAGTGGGAACGGAATTATTGAGCGCAACCATAGGACTATCAAGACCATCGCAGCGCGGAAGGGGTGTACGGTGGCTGAAGCAGTCTATTGGTATAACGTCACCCCTAAGGACGATACTTCACCCTCCACCGCGCCAGCTAATGCGCTACATACATACCATGTCAGGGCGAGAGGTTTGGAGAGCAGCTTACTGCCCGAACCAGAACCTCCACAGGAGAAAATGAAAAAAGGAGATGTCGTTTGGGTTAAAAAACCCCGAGGCCAGTGCACGACTCGTTACGGAACCGGTCGTGTCACTGAAGTGATCAGCCCGCAGGCGGTGCGAGTTGATGGAGTACCCCGTCACATTAAAGACTTAAGATCGGTATTCCAAACGCAGCTGCCATTTAACGAGGATAATGACATTGAATCCGTGACCAGCGAACCATCATTCTGGTTCATGACGGCTTCATCGCGCAGCGACACTGAGAGTGATAGCCTTGAATGTACTGACCCTCCTACTGCTGATGAAAGCCCGGACAGTGATGCTGCGATGCGCAGCCTCAGGTTTGCTGACCTTCCTGCCACGGAAGACAGCACGGATGACGATGAGGCCCCGAATCCCCCTCCCCGAAGAAGCACTCGAAGAAAAAGGACACGGCCTCCCTGCTCTTTCTGTGATAATGAGATCAGGGGGGAGTGTGTTATAAATTGTGAAAACATGGGATTACCTGGAAAACGGTCTCGATGCGCGCTCTGCAGGGCTGGACCGCCCAAAGAGCGGCAAGATGGCGTCCTAGGCTTAATATCGCCAGGTAATCCCGTGAAATCTCGTGTTCTCTCGCGGAGACGAGAGTCCAGTTTGATATAAAAACGGGTCGCTGGAGGCAAGACGGCAGAAGGCTGAGAGCGTAGTCTACGAGGGACGACGTGGAAAGAAGAAGAGAAAGAAGAAGAGAAAGAAGAAGAGAAAGAAGAAGAGAAAGAAGAAGAAGAGAAAGAAGAGGTGGAAGATTAATTTTTTCTGCTACAAAAACAACCAAACAAAACACTATGAATAAATATTTGAAGATATTAAGAACTTGAAGCATAAAAACGTTTACCCAAATGACCGGATTTGTCATTAAATTATCCAAAAACGGTTGATATGCTGTAAAACAAAACAACCTAACCAAAAACCATAAATAAATATTTGAAGATATTAAGAACTTGAAGTATAACATTTTTTACCCAAATGACCGGATTTGTCATTAAATTACCCAAAAAGGGTTGATATACCGTAAAACAAAACAACCAAACCAAACACTATAAATAAATATTTGAAGATATTAAGAACTTGAAGCGTAAAAACTTTTACCCAAATGAGCGGATTTGTCATTAAATAACCCAAAAAAGGGTTGATATGCTGTAAAACAAAACAACCAAATTAAAGGTTGGGATTCTTCATAAAATTCAATCACAACGAATACAAATAAAACGGGATGGCCGCAGAACACAGTTTTTTTTTAATGATTTAATAACAAATAAAATGCTTCATGGAGGACTGATTGCAGCTACGGAATGTCATTTGACTACCGTGGCCGCAGAACACAGTTTTTAATAATAATAAATAACAAATAAAAAGCTTCATAACAAATCTGACCAAATTTATTTAAATAAAATTTATATCCTTTCCTCTATTTATGTTATTCTTAGAAATGCTAAAAATATTTTCAATAAAAACAATTCTAAATAAATAAAAGATTAACAAGAAAGAAAGTAGTTTACTTTTATGCTTTGCTAAAATTATTCCTTAATCCTTATCTTATATATATATGAAGTCAATTGGTTAGTTGATTTATCAGAGTTAGACTGCTATAGCATTGCATCTGACAAATCAATATTTGAGTCTAACTTACCAGTGAATAAACGGAAATTTTCACACTGTTCTATAAATAAAAAGAAATTCCACTTAATTTCATCGATTATATATTCTATCCAGGCGATAATTCTGTCAGTAACAGACATTTCAAGAGATTCACCATTTATTTTCATTTGATAATCAATAGAGATGATTATCCAATAAAAACACTGCATCTGTTACTCATGAAAAATTCAAAATGGCGTCTAAATAAATTGGGTACGTATTAATTAATATCTTTTTTTTACATTTAAAAAATACACTTCAACACTTATTATATATAAGCTTATTTTTTCACAATTTCCTTAATATTCTCTGCTAGAAATGATGACATAACTAATTAATCAAGAAAAGAATAGAGAATATAGACGACCCGTTACGAAGGTTAACAAATCGTCTATGTGAACAATGACTGTATGTATATATTAAATCGAATATACTATTAAAAAACTATACTGTTATTGAGGCTAAACAGTAGTTGCCAAAAGTATTGTGGCATAATAAAGTCTGAATGGTAGTTGCCAAAAGCATTGTGGCATAATAAAGTCTCAATGGTAGTTGCCAAAAGCATTGTGGCATAATAAAGTCTCAATGGTAGTTGCCAAAAGCATTGTGGCATAATAAAGTCTCAATGGTAGTTGCCAAAAGCATTGTGGCATAATAATGTCCCAATGGTAGTTGCCAAAAGCACTGTGGCATAATAAAGTCTGAATGGTAGTTGCCAAAAGCATTGTGGCATAATAAAGTCTCAATGGTAGTTGCCAAAAGCATTGTGGCATAATAAAGTCTCAATGGTAGTTGCCAAAAGCATTGTGGCATAATAAAGTCTCAATGGTAGTTGCCAAAAGCATTGTGGCATAATAAAGTCTCAATGGTAGTTGCCAAAAGCATTGTGGCATAATAAAGTCTCAATGGTAGTTGCCAAAAGCATTGTGGCATAATAAAGTCTGAATGGTAGTTGCCAAAAGCATTGTGGCATAATAATGTCTCAATGGTAGTTGCCAAAAGCACTGTGGCATAATAAAGTCTGAATGGTAGTTGCCAAAAGCATTGTGGCATCATTAATTCTCAATGGTAGTTGCCAAAAGCATTGTGGCATAAGAAAGTCTCAATGGTAGTTGCCAAAAGCATTGTGGCATAATAAAGTCTCAATGGTAGTTGCCAAAAGCATTGTGGCATAATAAAGTCTGAATGGTAGTTGCCAAAAGCATTGTGGCATAAGAAAGACTGAATGGTAGTTGCCAAAAGCATTGTGGCATAAGAAAGTCTGAATGGTAGTTGCCAAAAGCATTGTGGCATAAGAAAGTCTCAATGGTAGTTGCCAAAAGCAGTGTGGCATCATAGAGGCTGAATGGTAGTTGCCAAAAGCAGTGTGGCATCATAAAGACTGAATGGTAGTTGCCAAAAGCAGTGTGGCATAATAAAGGCTGAATGGTACTTGCCAAAAGCATTGTGGCATAATAAAGTCTGAATGGTACTTGCCAAAAGCAGTGTGGTATCATAGAGGCTGAATGGTAGTTGCCAAAAGCAGTGTGGCATAATAAAGGCTGAATGGTAGTTGCCAAAAGCAGTGTGGCATCATAAAGGCTGAACAGTAGTTGCCAAAAGCAGTGTGGCATCATAAAGGTCGAATGGTCGTTGCCAAAAGCAGTGTGGCATCATAAAGGCTGAATGGTCGTTGCCAAAAGCAGTGTGGCATCATAAAGGCTGAATGGTAGTTGCCAAAAGCGTTGTGGAATCATAAAGGCTGAATGGTCGTTGCCAAAAGCAGTGTGGCATCATAAAGGCTGAATGATAGTTGCCAGAAGCATTGTGGCTTTATAAAGTCGGAATGGTAGTTGGCAAAAGCAGTGTTGTATCATTAATTCTCAATGGCAGTTGCAAAAAGCAGTGACATCATAAAGGCTTAATAGAGGTTTCCAAAAGCAGTGTGGCATCATAAAAACTGAATAGTAGTGGCCGAAAGCAGTGTGGCATCATAAAGGCTGAATGATAGTTGCAAAAAGTAGTGTGGTTCATAATGGCTAAATGATAGTTGGAAAAGGTAGTGTGGCATCATAAATGCTGAATAGTAGTTGCCAAAAGCAGTGTGACATCATAAAGACAATGATATTTGCCAAAAGCAGTGTGGCATCATCAAGGCTAAATAGTAGTTGAAACAAGTAGTGTAGCATCATAAAGGCTGAATGAGAGCTGCAAACAGTAGTGTGGCATCATAAAGGCTGAATGGTAGTTGCTAAAATGAGTGTTACATCATAAAGACTGAATGATAGTTGCCAAAAGCAGTGTGGCATTATAAAGGCTTAATGATAGTTGTAACAAGTAGTGTGGAATCATTAAATCTGAATGGTAGTTGCAACAAGTAGTGTGGCATCATAAAGACTGAATGATAGTTGCAACAAGTAGTGTAGCATCATAAGGACTGAATGATAGTTGCAAAAAGTAGTGTAGCATCATAAAGGCTGAATGATAGTTGCAACAAGTAGTGTAGCATCATAAAGTCTGAATGATAGTTGCAAAAAGTAGTGTAGCATCATAAAGACTAAATGATAGTTGCAAAAAGTAGTGTGGCATCATAAAACTGAATGATAGTTGAACAAAGTAGTGTGACATCATACAGGCTGAATGGTAGTTGCCAAAATCAGTGTAACATCATAAAGACTAAATGATATTTGCAAAAAGAAGTGAAGTTCATAATGGCTGAATGATAATTGGAGAAGGTAGTATTGCATCATAAATGCTGAATGGTAGTTGCCAAAAGCAGTGTGACATCATACAGGCTGAATGATAGTTGCAAAAAGTAATGTAGCATCATAAAGGCTGAATGATAGTTGCAAAAAGTAATGTAGCATCATAAAGACTAAATGATATTTGCAAAAAGCAGTGTAGTTCATAAGGACTGAATGGTAGTTGCAAAATGTAGTGTGGCATCATAAAGAGTGAATGATACTTGCAAAAAGTAGTGTTGCATCATAAAAACTGAATGATAGTTGCATAAAGTAATGTGGCATCATAAATGCTTATTGATAGTTGCTAAAAGTTGTGTGGCATTATAAAGACTGAATGATAGTTGCAAAAAGTAGTGTAGCATCATAAAGGCTGAATGATATTGCAACAAGTAGTGTGACATCATAAAGGTTGAATGGTAGTTGCCAAAAGCATTGTGACATCATACAGGCTGAATGGTAGTTGCAAAAAGTAGTGTCGCATCATAAAGACTGAATGAAAGTTGCAAAAACTAGTGTAGCATCATAAAGGCTGAATGTTATTGCAACAAGTAGTGTGACATCATAAAGTTTGAATGGTAGTTGCCAAAAGCATTGTGACATCATACAGGCTGAATGATAGTTGCAAAAAGTAATGTGGCATCATAAATGCTTAATGATAGTTGCTAAAAGTTGTGTGGCATTATAAAGACTGAATGATAGTTGCCAAAAGTAGTGTAGCATCATAAAGACTGAATGATATTGCAACAAGTAGTGTGACATCATAAATGCCGAATGATAGTTGCAAAATGTAGTGTGGCATCATAAAGAGTGAATGAAAGTTGACAAAAATAAGTGCGGCATTATAAAGGCTGAATGAAAGTTTCAAATTTAAGTGTGGCATCATAAAGACTGAATGATAGTTGCAAAATGTAGTGTGGCATCATAAATGCTAAATGAAAGTTGCAAAAAGTAATGTAGCATCATAGAGACTAAATGATATTTGCAAAAAGCAGTGTGGTTCATAATGGCTGAATGATAGTTGGAGAAGGTAGTGTTGCATCATAAATGCTGAATGGTAGTTGCCAAAAGCATCGTGGCATTATAAAGACTGAATGGTAGTTACAATAAATAGTGTGGCATCATAAAGACTGAATGATAGTTGCCAAAAGCAGTGTGACATCATAAAGGTTGAATGGTAGTTGCCAAAAGCATTGTGACATCATACAGGCTGAATGGTAGTTGCAAAAAGTAGTGTCGCATCATAAAGACTGAATGAAAGTTGCAAAAACTAGTGTAGCATCATAAAGGCTGAATGATATTGCAACAAGTAGTGTGACATCATAAAGTTTGAATGGTAGTTGCCAAAAGCATTGTGACATCATACAGGCTGAATGATAGTTCGAAAAAGTAATGTGGCATCATAAATGCTTAATGATAGTTGCTAAAAGTTGTGTGGAATTATAAAGACTGAATGATAGTTGCCAAAAGTAGTGTAGCATCATAAAGGCTGAATGATATTGCAACAAGTAGTGTGACATCATAAATGCCGAATGATATTGCAACAAGTAGTGTGACATCATAAATGCCGAATGATAGTTGCAAAATGTAGTGTGGCATCATAAAGGCTGAATGAAAGTTGCAAAAATAAGTGTGGCATTATAAAGACTAAATGATAGTTGCAAAATGTAGTGTGGCATCATAAATGCTAAATGAAAGTTGCAAAAAGTAATGTAGCATCATAAAGACTAAATGATATTTGCAAAAAGCAGTGTGGTTCATAATGGCTGAATGATAGTTGGAGAAGGTAGTGTTGCATCATAAATGCTGAATGGTAGTTGCCAAAAGCATCGTGGCATTATAAAGACTGAATGGTAGTTGCAATAAATAGTGTGGCATCATAAAGACTGAATGATAGTTGCCAAAAGCAGTGTTACATCATAAAGGTTGAATGGTAGTTGCCAAAAGCATTGTGACATCATACAGGCTGAATGGTAGTTGCAAAAAGTAGTGTGGCATCATAAAGACTGAATGAAAGTTGCAAAAAGTAATGTAGCATCATAAAGACTAAATGATATTTGCAAAAAGCAGTGTGGTTCATAATGGCTGAATGATAGTTGGAGAATGTAGTGTTTCATCATAAATGCTGAATGGTAGTTGCCAAAAGCATCGTGGCATTATAAAGGCTGAATGATAATTGCAACAAATAGTGTGGCATCATAAAGACTGAATGATAGTTGCAAAATGTAGTGTGACATCATAAAAGTTTCATGGAAGTTGCCAAAAGCATTGTGACATCATAAATGCCGAATGATAGTTGCAAAAAGTAGTGTCGCATCATAAAGACTGAATGATAGTTGCCTAAAGCATTGTGACATCATAAATGCTTAATGATAGTTACAAAATGTAGTGTGGCATCATAAAGGCTGAATGAAAGTTCCAAAAATAAGTGTGGCATCATAAAGACTGAATGATAGTTGCCAAAAGTAGTGTGGCATCATAAAGGCTGAATGATAGTTGCAAAAAGTAGTGTAGCATCATAAAAGCTGAATGATAAATGCAAAAAGTAGTGTAGCATCATAAGGACTGAATGGTAGTTGCAAAAAGTAGTGTGACATCATAAAGAGTGAATGATACTTGCAAAAAGCAGTGTTGCATCAAAAAAAATGAATGATAGTTGCATAAAGCAATGTGGCATCATAAATGCTTAATGATAGTTGCTAAAAGTTGTGTGGCATTATAAGGACTGAATGATAGTTGCAAAAAGTAGTGTAGCATCATAAAGGCTGAATGATATTGCAACAAGTAGTGTGACATCATAAATGCCGAATGATAGTTGCAAAATGAAGTGTGGCATCATAAAGGCTGAATGAAAGTTGCAAAAATAAGTGTGGCATTATAAAGGCTGAATGAAAGTTTCAAATATAAGTGTGGCATTATAAAGACTGAATGATAGTTGCAAAATGTAGTGTGGCATCATAAAGGCTGAATGAAAGTTGCAAAAAGTAATGTAGCATCATAAAGACTAAATGATATTTGCAAAAAGCAGTGTAATTCATAATGGCTGAATGATAGTTGGAGAATGTAGTGTTGCATCATAAATGCTGAATGGTAGTTGCCAAAAGCATCGTGGCATTATAAAGGCTGAATGATAATTGCAACAAATAGTGTGGCATCATAAAGACTGAATGATAGTTGCAAAATGTAGTGTGACATCATAAAGGTTGAATGGAAGTTGCCAAAAGCATTGTGACATCATAAATGCCGAATGATAGTTGCAAAAAGTAGTGTCGCATCATAAAGACCGAATGATAGTTGCCTAAAGCATTGTGACATCATAAATGCTTAATGATAGTTACAAAATGTAGTGTGGCATCATAAAGGCTGAATGAAAGTTCCAAAAATAAGTGTTGCATCATAAAGACTGAATGATAGTTGCAAAAAGTAGTGTGGCATCAAAAAGGCTGAATGATAGTTGCAAAAAGTAGTGTAGCATCATAAGGACTGAATGGTAGTTGCAAAAAGTAGTGTGACATCATAAAGAGTGAATGATACTTGCAAAAATCAGTGTTGCATCATAAAAACTGAATGATAGTTGCATAAAGCAATGTGGCATCATAAATGCTTAATGATAGTTGCTAAAAGTTGTGTGGCATCATAAATGCTTAATGATAGTTGCTAAAAGTTGTGTGGCATTATAAGGACTGAATGATAGTTGCAAAAAGTAGTGTAGCATCATAAAGGCTGAATGATATTGCAACAAGTAGTGTGACATCATAAATGCCGAATGATAGTTGCAAAATGTAGTGTGGCATCATAAAGGCTGAATGAAAGTTGCAAAAATAAGTGTGGCATTATAAAGGCTGAATGAAAGTTTCAAATATAAGTGTGGCATTATAAAGACTGAATGATAGTTGCAAAATGTAGTGTGGCATCATAAAGGCTGAATGATAGTTGCAAAAAGTAGTGTAGCATCATAAAAGCTGAATGATAAATGCAAAAAGTAGTGTAGCATCATAAGGACTGAATGGTAGTTGCAAAAAGTAGTGTGACATCATAAAGAGTGAATGATACTTGCAAAAAGCAGTGTTGCATCATAAAAACTGAATGATAGTTGCATAAAGCAATGTGGCATCATAAATGCTTAATGATAGTTGCTAAAAGTTGTGTGGCATTATAAGGACTGAATGATAGTTGCAAAAAGTAGTGTAGCATCATAAAGGCTGAATGATATTGCAACAAGTAGTGTGACATCATAAATGCCGAATGATAGTTGCAAAATGTAGTGTGACATCATAAAGGCTGAATGAAAGTTGCAAAAATAAGTGTGGCATTATAAAGGCTGAATGAAAGTTTCAAATATAAGTGTGGCATTATAAAGACTGAATGATAGTTGCAAAATGTAGTGTGGCATCATAAAGGCTGAATGAAAGTTGCAAAAAGTAATGTAGCATCATAAAGACTAAATGATATTTGCAAAAAGCAGTGTGGTTCATAATGGCTGAATGATAGTTGGAGAAGGTAGTGTTGCATCATAAATGCTGAATGGTAGTTGCCAAAAGCATCGTGGCATTATAAAGACTGAATGGTAGTTGCAATAAATAGTGTGGCATCATAAAGACTGAATGATAGTTGCCAAAAGCAGTGTTACATCATAAAGGTTGAATGGTAGTTGCCAAAAGCATTGTGACATCATACAGGCTGAATGATAGTTGCAAAAAGTAATGTGGCATCATAAATGCTTAATGATAGTTGCTAAAAGTTGTGTGGCATTATAAAGACTGAATGATAGTTGCAAAAAGTAGTGTAGCATCATAAAAGCTGAATGATATTGCAACAAGTAGTGTGACATCATAAAGGTTGAATGGTAGTTGCCAAAAGCATTGTGACATCATACAGGCTGAATGGTAGTTGCAAAAAGTAGTGTCGCATCATAAATGCTTAATGATAGTTGCTAAAAGTTGTGTGGCATTATAAAGACTGAATGCTATTGCAAAAAGTAGTGTAGCATCATAAAGGCTGAATGATATTGCAACAAGTAGTGTGACATCATAAATGCAGAATGATAGTTGCAAAATGTAGTGTGGCATCATAAAGGCTGAATGAAAGTTGCAAAAATAAGTGTGGCATTATAAAGGCTGAATGAAAGTTTCAAATATAAGTGTGGCATTATAAAGACTGAATGATAGTTGCTAAATGTAGTGTGGCATCATAAAAGCTGAATGATATTGCAACAAGTAGTGTGACATCATAAAGGTTGAATGGTTGTTGCCAAAAGCATTGTGACATCATACAGGCTGAATGATAGTTGCAAAAAGTAATGTGGCATCATAAATGCTTAATGATAGTTGCTAAAAGTTGTGTGGCATTATAAGGACTGAATGATAGTTGCAAAAAGTAGTGTAGCATCATAAAGGCTGAATGATATTGCAACAAGTAGTGTGACATCATAAATGCCGAATGATAGTTGCAAAATGTAGTGTGACATCATAAAGGCTGAATGAAAGTTGCAAAAATAAGTGTGGCATTATAAAGGCTGAATGAAAGTTTCAAATATAAGTGTGGCATTATAAAGACTGAATGATAGTTGCAAAATGTAGTGTGGCATCATAAAGGCTGAATGAAAGTTGCAAAAATAAGTGTGGCATCATAAAGACTAAATGATAGTTGCAAAATGTAGTGTGGCATCATAAATGCTAAATGAAAGTTGCAAAAAGTAATGTAGCATCATAAAGACTAAATGATATTTGCAAAAAGCAGTGTGGTCTATAATGGCTGAATGATAGTTGGAGAAGGTAGTGTTGCATCATAAATGCTGAATGGTAGTTGCCAAAAGCATCGTGGCATTATAAATACTGAATGGTAGTTGCAATAAATAGTGTGGCATCATAAAGACTGAATGATAGTTTCCAAAAGCAGTGTTACATCATAAAGGTTGAATGGTAGTTGCCAAAAGCATTGTGACATCATACAGGCTGAATGGTAGTTGCAAAAAGTAGTGTGGCATCATAAAGACTGAATGAAAGTTGCAAAAAGTAATGTAGCATCATAAAGGCTGAATGATAGTTGCAAAAAGTAATGTAGCATCATAAAGACTAAATGATATTTGCAAAAAGCAGTATAGTTCATAATGGCTGAATGATAGTTGGAGAATGTAGTGTTGCATCATAAATGCTGAATGGTAGTTGCCAAAAGCATCGTGGCATTATAAAGGCTGAATCATAATTGCAACAAATAGTATGGCATCATAAAGTCTGAATGATAAATGCAAAAACTAGTGTGGCATCATAAAGGCTGAATGATAGTTGCAAAAAGTAGTGTAGCATCATAAAGTCTGAATGATAGTTGCAAAAAGTAGTGTAGCATTATAAGGACTGAATGGTAGTTGCAAAAAGTAGCGTGGCATCATAAAGACTGAATGATAAATGCAAAAAGTGGTGTGGTATCATAAAGGCTGAATGATAGTTGCAAAAAGTAGTGTAGCATCATAAAGTCTGAATGATAAATGCAAAAAGTAGTGTAGCATCATAAGGACTGAATGGTAGTTGCAAAAAGTAGTGTGGCATCATAAAGACTGAATGATAGTTGCAAAAAGTAGTGTAGCATCATAAAGTCTGAATGATAGTTGCAAAAAGTAGTGTAGCATCATAAGGACTGAATGGTAGTTGCAAAAAGTAGCGTGGCATCATAAAGACTGAATGATAAATGCAAAAAGTGGTGTGGTATCATAAAGGCTGAATGATAGTTGCAAAAAGTAGTGTAGCATCATAAAGTCTGAATGATAAATGCAAAAAGTAGTGTAGCATCATAAGGACTGAATGGTAGTTGCAAAAAGTAGTGTGGCATCATAAAGACTGAATGATAGTTGCAAAAAGTAGTGTAGCATCATAAAGGCTGAATGATAGTTGCAAAAAGTAGTGTAGCATCATAAAGTCTGAATGATAAATGCAAAAAGTAGTGTAGCATCATAAGGACTGAATGGTAGTTGCAAAAAGTTATGTAGCATCATAAAGTCTGAATGATAAATGCAAAAAGTAGTGTAGCATCATAAGGACTGAATGGTAGTTGCAAAAAGTAGTGTGGCATCATAAGGACTGAATGATACTTGCAAAAATAAGTGTGGCATCATAAAAACTGAATGATAGTTGCAAAAAGTAATGTGGCATCATAAATGCTTAATGATAGTTGCTAAAAGTTGTGTGGCATTATAAAGACTGAATGATAGTTGCAAAAAGTAGTGTAGCATCATAAAGGATGAATGATATTGCAACAAGCAGTGTGGCATCATAAAGGCTGAATGATAGTTGCAAAAATAAGTGTGACATCATACAGGCTGAATGGTAGTTGCAAAAAGTAGTGTGGCATCATAAAGACTGAATGATAAATGCAAAAAGTAGTGTGGCATCATAAAAACTGAATGATAGTTGCTAAAAGCAGTGTAGCATTATATCATAATCATAACACCTCAATTTCATCCTCCATCTTTAGATTTTATTATTCTTAATTTTCCTCAGTTTCTCAGGCAATACTAAAAATATAATTAAGAATTATTTAAGTCTCTACGAAACAAGAACAATTTCAAATTCCATAAAAATTCTCGAGTTCGACAAGACACACCTGAAGAACGTCAGAGGTTATATCAGTCGAAACGTTGTGCGATTAACCTCTGAGATGTAGTCCGAATAATCCAAACAATGCATGGCTGTTTTTGTCTATAAAGTAAATTGAAAAATTCTCTTTGTAACTAATGGTAGCCAATCACGCAAATGTAAATTGTTTCATGGCAATATTTCACTGAAGAAATTATCTACTTAAGGTCAAAGATTAATTGACCCATTTTTCTTATCACATGGAAGAGAATCGAATCAAGATCTTAACACCAGAACTAATATGATCTAGAGACGACATAACTGCTAAAGAAAATTGTTTTAGAACTAATTAAATATTCATTATCTCACCTTTTAATGCACACTGTGTCTCATTATTTTTAAATATCTCTTCACTTTATATCACGTTAAATTAAATGTTCTTTTTTCATGCGATTTTTTGTTTTTATTATCCACAGAAGATTTATCCACTTATAATATAACGAGCACCTTCTCTCTGTCTGTCTGTCTGTCCTGGAGAATTTTTGTAAACGAGAGGGGGCGGGGGGTGGTAATTACTATTTAATTAATTTCAAAGTCAGAAACAAACAAATACATTAGGGTACATATTAACGACTAAATAAACAATAAATAATTTCGAACTCACAACCTTAACGTCAACTGTCCGACACGCAATCGACTGAGATACCGTCGCAAGTAATAACATCCGTTTTGATTTACCTACTTAAAGAAATGGGTTTTTTTCATTTCTTTCAGTTAGCAATGAATGATCATATAATAACTCGTTCTTCGATATAGTTTGGGGTCTGCGTTCACGCTCGATTTTTTAAGGGGGTGGGGATTTCACCCCCTCCCCCATTTTTTTTTGGGGGGGGGGATCACCTGGGAAATGTGCCAGAGAACCGGGTCACCAAACTTAAAACATGTGTAGCAGTTAAATGATTGAAATCTATTTCTTCTGTATGTACGCGCAATCTCTTGCGCAGTAATAAGTTGTGATTTGGTTGGCTAATACAGGCATATCCAAACTTGTGTAGTGATACACGAGCAATTAGCGCATCACTGCACATGTGCACTTCGACCTTTTTCCTAATTTCCACCCAGCTCGGTTCACACGCAAATACGATTCAGTTTCTGTCGAGATGTAGACATCAAATTCCTGACTCTTCTCTCGTCATCACTTAGACGGAGACAAGCTCCACAGGTGAGTTAAAAGACTGGGACTCTATTATATTTCTACTATAATACGTGCCTGCCAAACCAACTTGTCTTGCATTCATAAATTCCTGGCTCGTCTCTTGTCATCACTTAGACGGAGACAAGCTCCACAGGTGAGTTAAAAGACTGGGACTCTATTATATTTCTACTATAATACGTGCCTGCCAAACCAACTTGCCTTGCATTCATAAATTCCTGGCTCGTCTCTTGTCATCACTTAGACGGAGACAAGCTCCACAGGTGAGTTAAAAGACTGGGACTCTATTATATTTCTACTATAATACGTGCCTGCCAAACCAACTTGCCTTGCATTCATAAATTCCTGGCTCGTCTCTCGTCATCACTTAGACGGAGACAAGCTCCACAGGTGAGTTAAAAGACTGGGACTCTATTATATTTCTACTATAATACGTGCCTGCCAAACCAACTTGCCTTGCATTCATAAATTCCTGGCTCGTCTCTTGTCATCACTTAGACGGAGACAAGCTCCACAGGTGAGTTAAAAGACTGGGACTCTATTATATTTCTACTATAATACGTGCCTGCCAAACCAACTTGCCTTGCATTCATAAATTCCTGGCTCGTCTCTCGTCATCACTTAGACGGAGACAAGCTCCACAGGTGAGTTAAAAGACTGGGACTCTATTATATTTCTACTATAATACGTGCCTGCCAAACCAACTTGCCTTGCATTCATAAATTCCTGGCTCGTCTCTTGTCATCACTTAGACGGAGACAAGCTCCACAGGTGAGTTAAAAGACTGGGACTCTATTATATTTCTACTATAATACGTGCCTGCCAAACCAACTTGCCTTGCATTCATAAATTCCTGGCTCGTCTCTCGTCATCACTTAGACGGAGACAAGCTCCACAGGTGAGTTAAAAGACTGGGACTCTATTATATTTCTACTATAATACGTGCCTGCCAAACCAACTTGCCTTGCATTCATAAATTCCTGGCTCGTCTCTTGTCATCACTTAGATGGAGACAAGCTCCACAGGTGAGTTAAAAGACTGGGACTCTATTATATTTCTACTATAATACGTGCCTGCCAAACCAACTTGCCTTGCATTCATAAATTCCTGGCTCGTCTCTTGTCATCACTTAGACGGAGACAAGCTCCACAGGTGAGTTAAAAGACTGGGACTCTATTATATTTCTACTATAATACGTGCCTGCCAAACCAACTTGCCTTGCATTCATAAATTCCTGGCTCGTCTCTCGTCATCACTTAGACGGAGACAAGCTCCACAGGTGAGTTAAAAGACTGGGACTCTATTATATTTCTACTATAATACGTGCCTGCCAAACCAACTTGCCTTGCATTCATAAATTCCTGGCTCGTCTCTCGTCATCACTTAGACGGAGACAAGCTCCACAGGTGAGTTAAAAGACTGGGACTCTATTATATTTCTACTATAATACGTGCCTGCCAAACCAACTTGCCTTGCATTCATAAATTCCTGGCTCGTCTCTTGTCATCACTTAGACGGAGACAAGCTCCACAGGTGAGTTAAAAGACTGGGACTCTATTATATTTCTACTATAATACGTGCCTGCCAAACCAACTTGCCTTGCATTCATAAATTCCTGGCTCGTCTCTCGTCATCACTTAGACGGAGACAAGCTCCACAGGTGAGTTAAAAGACTGGGACTCTATTATATTTCTACTATAATACGTGCCTGCCAAACCAACTTGCCTTGCATTCATAAATTCCTGGCTCGTCTCTCGTCATCACTTAGACGGAGACAAGCTCCACAGGTGAGTTAAAAGACTGGGACTCTATTATATTTCTACTATAATACGTGCCTGCCAAACCAACTTGCCTTGCATTCATAAATTCCTGGCTCGTCTCTTGTCATCACTTAGACGGAGACAAGCTCCACAGGTGAGTTAAAAGACTGGGACTATTATATTTCTACTATAATACGTGCCTGCCAAACCAACTTGCCTTGCATTCATAAATTCCTGGCTCGTCTCTTGTCATCACTTAGACGGAGACAAGCTCCACAGGTGAGTTAAAAGACTGGGACTCTATTATATTTCTACTATAATACGTGCCTGCCAAACCAACTTGCCTTGCATTCATAAATTCCTGGCTCGTCTCTTGTCATCACTTAGACGGAGACAAGCTCCACAGGTGAGTTAAAAGACTGGGACTCTATTATATTTCTACTATAATACGTGCCTGCCAAACCAACTTGCCTTGCATTCATAAATTCCTGGCTCGTCTCTCGTCATCACTTAGACGGAGACAAGCTCCACAGGTGAGTTAAAAGACTGGGACTCTATTATATTTCTACTATAATACGTGCCTGCCAAACCAACTTGCCTTGCATTCATAAATTCCTGGCTCGTCTCTCGTCATCACTTAGACGGAGACAAGCTCCACAGGTGAGTTAAAAGACTGGGACTCTATTATATTTCTACTATAATACGTGCCTGCCAAACCAACTTGCCTTGCATTCATAAATTCCTGGCTCGTCTCTCGTCATCACTTAGACGGAGACAAGCTCCACAGGTGAGTTAAAAGACTGGGACTCTATTATATTTCTACTATAATACGTGCCTGCCAAACCAACTTGCCTTGCATTCATAAATTCCTGGCTCGTCTCTCGTCATCACTTAGACGGAGACAAGCTCCACAGGTGAGTTAAAAGACTGGGACTCTATTATATTTCTACTATAATACGTGCCTGCCAAACCAACTTGCCTTGCATTCATAAATTCCTGGCTCGTCTCTTGTCATCACTTAGACGGAGACAAGCTCCACAGGTGAGTTAAAAGACTGGGACTCTATTATATTTCTACTATAATACGTGCCTGCCAAACCAACTTGCCTTGCATTCATAAATTCCTGGCTCGTCTCTTGTCATCACTTAGACGGAGACAAGCTCCACAGGTGAGTTAAAAGACTGGGACTCTATTATATTTCTACTATAATACGTGCCTGCCAAACCAACTTGCCTTGCATTCATAAATTCCTGGCTCGTCTCTCATCATCACTTAGACGGAGACAAGCTCCACAGGTGAGTTAAAAGACTGGGACTCTATTATATTTCTACTATAATACGTGCCTGCCAAACCAACTTGCCTTGCATTCATAAATTCCTGGCTCGTCTCTTGTCATCACTTAGACGGAGACAAGCTCCACAGGTGAGTTAAAAGACTGGGACTCTATTATATTTCTACTATAATACGTGCCTGCCAAACCAACTTGCCTTGCATTCATAAATTCCTGGCTCGTCTCTCATCATCACTTAGACGGAGACAAGCTCCACAGGTGAGTTAAAAGACTGGGACTCTATTATATTTCTACTATAATACGTGCCTGCCAAACCAACTTGCCTTGCATTCATAAATTCCTGGCTCGTCTCTTGTCATCACTTAGACGGAGACAAGCTCCACAGGTGAGTTAAAAGACTGGGACTCTATTATATTTCTACTATAATACGTGCCTGCCAAACCAACTTGCCTTGCATTCATAAATTCCTGGCTCGTCTCTCATCATCACTTAGACGGAGACAAGCTCCACAGGTGAGTTAAAAGACTGGGACTCTATTATATTTCTACTATAATACGTGCCTGCCAAACCAACTTGCCTTGCATTCATAAATTCCTGGCTCGTCTCTTGTCATCACTTAGACGGAGACAAGCTCCACAGGTGAGTTAAAAGACTGGGACTCTATTATATTTCTACTATAATACGTGCCTGCCAAACCAACTTGCCTTGCATTCATAAATTCCTGGCTCGTCTCTCATCATCACTTAGACGGAGACAAGCTCCACAGGTGAGTTAAAAGACTGGGACTCTATTATATTTCTACTATAATACGTGCCTGCCAAACCAACTTGCCTTGCATTCATAAATTCCTGGCTCGTCTCTTGTCATCACTTAGACGGAGACAAGCTCCACAGGTGAGTTAAAAGACTGGGACTCTATTATATTTCTACTATAATACGTGCCTGCCAAACCAACTTGCCTTGCATTCATAAATTCCTGGCTCGTCTCTCATCATCACTTAGACGGAGACAAGCTCCACAGGTGAGTTAAAAGACTGGGACTCTATTATATTTCTACTATAATACGTGCCTGCCAAACCAACTTGCCTTGCATTCATAAATTCCTGGCTCGTCTCTTGTCATCACTTAGACGGAGACAAGCTCCACAGGTGAGTTAAAAGACTGGGACTCTATTATATTTCTACTATAATACGTGCCTGCCAAACCAACTTGCCTTGCATTCATAAATTCCTGGCTCGTCTCTCGTCATCACTTAGACGGAGACAAGCTCCACAGGTGAGTTAAAAGACTGGGACTCTATTATATTTCTACTATAATACGTGCCTGCCAAACCAACTTGCCTTGCATTCATAAATTCTTGTGTCCTTGTTCTGTTCAACAAAACTGTTAAATAAAGTTAGATTTAATTGGAGAGAAGATGCTGACCCTTTTTTTCTTCTTCATCCGTTTTACCAACTTATATGGTACAAGCAGAGCTACCCGGTGTTTCCCAGGTTAGACTGTGGGATAGCATTATATGCAACATCATGGTAGGGAGAGTTTACTTTAACAGCAACCTTGACGCTGTCAGCTAGATATCTTACTCACCGAGCTATTCAGATATATGTTAATACTCTTAAACTAACGCTAATAAATAGATTAATTTCATTGTGTAACATGTTTGAAAATTGTCATTAGTTTCTTTAAGGGGCAGTTAGAGACGCAAAAATACTGTTATGTTCACATGCAAATTGTGCATGTGAATACAATTATATTGAAAGTACACTTCGTTTTTAGGGACGGACATGAACAGACAGAGAGGTGTTCTCCCATATATATATATATATATATATATATATATATATATATATATTTCATTTGAATCAAAGGGAAAACAGTTCCCGGGGACCATCTTAATATTATCAAAATTTGCTGAAATTTTGAGAATAGACATAATTTTTGGTCATTTACTTCTGGTTTAAATTTCATTTGAATCCAAGGGAAAACAGTTCTCAGTGGAGGGGGGGGGGGCAGCGTTGAAGTGATATATTTCTTATATAGCCTATGACCTTCACTAAAAAGTCAGTAGTCCACATGCCAATTTTCAAGCAATTCTGTCCAGCGGTTTGGGTGAACATAAAACACAGATATCAGGCAGACACACACACAGAAAGTTAGTATTTTATATATAAGATATAAGATATCATCTTACTTATACAATGATAATGCAAAAACCTTTATAACGTGAATGAAATTACTATGAAGAGAACTGACTGCAATTGAATTTCTTGGAAGATTTAGAAGTTGTGATATCCAGCTTTGTAACATTCCTCTTCACTCTCCTTCATATGGAAGTACTTGAGAGAGGGCAGTGGCATACAGAGAGGAGGGGAGTTGGGCAACGAGGCGGTGATGACCTCGGACATCGAAATTGAAGAGGTTATTTAATCATATTCAAACTATCTCCGTTTCTCATAATAATTCTCAGTACTTGAGTCTTTGGAGCATACAATCAAGGAGTTGACCCCGGGCATGACGAGACCTCTGCACACCCCTGGGAGAGGGTGATCAACACTGTGAAATCTTGTTTGTACAAATGATTTGCTAAGAATTTTAAACTATTAAAGAATCACACCTGCAAGGGCAATGCCAGCGCGGAGATGTAGATCTTTGAGGTTAGGGTTAGGGAACCAGTGATTAAGCGACAGGTGTTGTTCAACGCTGGGTCAAATTTATTGACATTGGTTGATCTCTCCTAAACAGGGCGTGACGTATTAAAAAAAAAAATTTTTTTAATCTGGAGCAGATGTTAAAACATCATTCAGATGTTTCATTTAATGTCAAAACTAATTGACTGTTCGGTGACGGCTTGCCCATTGCCAGTCTGTTCCGTAAATTGCAAGCAAAAACATTTGGATCTATATTTGTCCACTCCTATAGAAGTACTGTAATGGCAAAACCCATTTCACTCTAAAAAATTACATGACTAAAATAAGAATTAACTAATTTGTTTAAAAATTTTTGGCTTTGCGTTAAAAGAAAACCCCCCAAGGGATTTTAGCAGGGCTTTACGGAGCCCTCCAAAAAGGAGCGTGCTCCAGGAGCACGTTCCTTTTTGCTGGAGCGAAGGAGAGGAGGGCTCATTTTATATTCAACGGGAGTGGAGCGGGAGCAACTCCATTTTGGATTAAAGAGCGGTTGTTTTATCGCTCTGCGTTCGATCCAAAATTATTTTAGTTTTTTTATTCAGCAATAAAAAGGAAAAGAAAAGATAGTTTCAGCTAACATCTTTGAGTTATTTTTTATGTATATTGTAAATGTATATGAGATAGGGAGAGAGAGAGAGGAAGGGAGAGAGGCAGGGAGAGAGAGGGAGAAAGAACGAGAGAGTTACACATGAAAAGAGAACATTTTAAGTTCTCTGTAAATTTTCACGTGGACATGTTACATTTTTGATAGGGCAGTATTCTTACGGCAGCAGACAATTTGGCGACAAATGTCTTCAAATGCGACTCCACATAGTCTATAGATGTCTTTGAAGTTATTTTCTTAAAGATTTGAACTTTTTTTGTATTCATGATGAGGATGGTTTATTGATGATTGAATAAATAAGCCATTTTTTCTTTTAATTTACAGACATTTTTCTTTCTTCTTCTTCTTCTGCTTCAAATAAAGGTATTAAAAAATCTTTAAGGTTAATAATAACTAAAGAAATTTTTATTTTCGTAACAATTAAATACATCTGTTTTTAAGCCATTTGACTCCTACCCATTATATATTATTCCCCACCCAACGAAATAATACCACATATCGCTTTAACTCTTGAAAATAGAACCGTGTTTTTGTCTGCTGTTCAAAGTGTAGTATCTTCGCAAGTGTCTCCTCTCCTGCTACACCGACGAAAATATTTTTTCGCCCCGAAACTGTAAGTTAACTAAAACTTTACAATACATCTATCAACATCTTTTAAATGCCTATCTGTATATTGGTAAAGTTTATACTTTCGACGCCGTAAAATATTTTCAACTGATTTTTTATAAATTCATTATTTTGTGATGTGTTCTTCTTTACGATAAAACCGAGACTTTCTAAAAAATGCATTTCTTTTATTTGTTCTAAGATTGTTTTTAATAAAAAAAACTTGGTATTACTGGATCATTTAGTTTAATCCATCGTATTTTAATTTTAGCGAAAAATAAAAATAAGATTCTACATTTTTTAGGCGATTACATGTAATCAGTCTAGTAAAATATCCGCAAAAAAGGAATAAAAAAAACCCCCAATATTTTAGACTTTAGTGTGGAGGATCACTTTCCTATATAAATTTAACATAAAATGATCAACCACTTCCCGACCAGATAGTGTAGGAAATAACGTGTAACCAATTTTTAATAATGAGAATGCATTAAGATTAAAGTTTTATATTATAAATCTTATCTTTAAATATAAACTTTTCGGGAATCTTTTACTATAATCAACAGAACGAAAAAAGGATTAAAAAACAAATGTGCAACAAATAAATGTTAGCAAAGGCAAGTTATGTTACTCATCTACCTGCCTGGATAATTTTATTTGTGTTTTAACTCATTTTAAAGGGTGGTTTTCTTGTTCAAAACAGTCGGTGTTGACTGCTCGAAAAGAAATTCAAAATGGAGGCTCGTCCATGGCCAGGACTTGAAAATCGATAAAAAATCGAAAACTAAACAATATACTGATAGAAACTGATAGAACATTACATTTTCGCATGATTGTTGACATTTATTGCATAATGCATTTGTTTTTTAATCCTTTTTTTTCGTTCTGTTGATTATAGTAAAAGATTCCCAACTTTCCAAATAGTATTCTTTAAAGTCCTCCTTCATGTAAATAAAAAAAAATAACATTCATTTTTCTAGTTATGGGAAAATGATATTCTACATTCATTACAAGATTAACTTAACATGTTTAAATATTCTTCTTCTTTAAAGTCCTCCGGAATAATTTTAAATATTTAATTTTAATAAATGTATTTATCATTTTGTCTCACTTCATAAATAAAAAAAAGCATATCAAAAGAGCGCTCGGTTAAAGTCCGCCGAAACGATTTAAAAATTAAATGTAAACTATGAATTTAGGAAAATTCGGAAAATTTTACAAGGTAGGAAAATTCGGTAACTATTAAATAAATATCGATTGAAAATAGATTTTAGGACCGTTCTGGAGGGGTGGTTTGGGGGCTATGCCCACTCCCCTATATTTTAAATATTTGTTTGCTTCAAAACAATAGAGTAAATACTTATTTAAAAAAATATTTATTTAAAAATATTGAAAGATCCCCTCCCCCGTTTCAATATTTTTAAATAAATATTTTTTAAATAAGTATTTACTCTATTGTTTTGGAGCAAACAAAATCGATTTTTCTCAGTTAATTGTTCTTGAATCTTCTTTTTAAATTATTATTTTAATCAAAAAAAGTAGTAAATAAATTAAGTTTTAGTTGTAAATAAGCAAAACCTAGGTTCAATTGTAGGTGAAGGACCGTTGGAGTTTCTCGCTTATTTCGCTTGATGGTGGTATTTATCTACCCCCCACTCCCACAGCGGTAAGATGTGACACAAGGTCGGAAAGTGGGATTTGATAAGTCAGCACCCTAGAGGAAGAGCACTTATGACCCTAAAAAAATGCCTGGGTAGCCTCGTCGGCATTCCCCGGTAGGGGCGGCTCAGGCGATTAGCAATAAACTAACCCCTTCTCAAAGGGTGAGAAGGCAAAGCCCGGGAGGGTGGACCTTCCAGAACTGCACAGGACAAACCCACAGACCGGCGGAATCAAGGCCTGAAGGCCAAGACGGTACCGGTCTATAGGGTGTAGTATCCATCGAAACAGATACTACACTTTGATCTTAGCCAAAAGGCCAAGAATTCGCCCAAATATTGGATAAAATCGATCCTCGGTGTGAAATTGTACTGTTTGTCCTGACATAACATTCGAATTTATTTTTTAACGTATATAAAATTAAACTTTTATGTCAAATTCTTACCTGACCCACCATCACGATTCCGACATATTTTTTATAGACTGGTATGTTTTAGTTTTAACTTCTTAATTTTTGCTTTAAAATTGGTTATATTTTTGCTCCAAGAATAAAAAGGGTAGAAAAAAAGCACATTTGTATTTTGTTCTAAGAGCCGCACTGTGTTTAAACTGTTATAATCAACTGTTATGAAATTCCGAAGTAAACAAAGAAAATGTTAAATAACTACACAGATTTGATAACAATTTATTTATTTTATTTAATCTTAAAAGACATATTCGTGTTTTTGAAGAAAGGATTTTATATTCAATTTACTATAGGGGCCGTTGGATTTTCTCGCCCATTTTGCACGGTATTCACCCAAATGTTCGATAAAATCGATTTTGGGGGTGAAATGGTTCATTTTGTCCTGACAAAAAAATTATAATTTATTTTTTAGCATATATCAAATTGAACTTTTATGCCACATTTTTACCATCATCTTTTTGGCGACATTTTGTTATTCTTAAATTCACGACTAGTATGTTTTAACCTTTTCATTTAATCGTTAAATTCCGTTAAAATGTGCTTTTGTAAATAGAATGTTCAATTTTTTTTTTGTGTGTAATAAAATGTTAAAGCAGTAAAAATATCTTTAGTCCAAGGAAAAAATAATAAAAGCCAACATAGCCGCCAGCAATTAAAACCTGAAATTAAAGTTAGATTTAGGGGGCTTTGTTAACTATTCTGTACTTTCACCTAACAATTTAATAAACAAAAGATATTGTAAAAATGTAATTTAACTTGAAAATCTTATCTAAAAAATAACCCGGTTCGTAAACTGTACAAGTACCAAAAAAATAATATAAAAAATGTTCTTCACTGGGGAGAGGGGGTAGCCCCGTATTTACAAGTATATCTCCTGTAAAAACGGTTCTAAAATCTATTTTCAATCGATATTTATTCGATAATTGCCTAATTTACCTACTTGGCCAAAATTGCTGAGTTTTCCCTTGCCAAATTTTCCATTGACGAATTTTCCGTTGCCAAGTTTTCCTAAATTCGTTTGAAAGTACTTGTGCGTTTCTCTGTGGTGTATACATTATACTATATAGTATGAAAAAAGAGGTGACGATACTCATGCGGACAGAAGGAGTGGACCGGAAGGTGAAACCTGATGACTTCGAACCTTTTTATACGAGTAGAGAAGGCAGTCGATTGCTATAAAGCTTCCTCACTACTAGAGAGCGGCAGTTAAGATTAGGAGTTGCTCTCAGTCACACCTCGGTTAACCTATTCCAATACTATCTCTTTATTTTGTTACCAAGCTTACAGCTACCCCCACCCCCCTCCGCCCCCAGGATTATTCGTTACAACTGTTAATTGACTCCCCGATTTCGGTGGGAAGTCGCGAATCAGCAGTATTTCGCAAGACTACAACCTTCACCAATTATGACTGCACTTCAACTATTCAACCCTTTCTACCAGTCGAAAGATTTTTTCGACACATTGCGAAATAATTCTGCAACAGTTTGAAGTCGGTTGGACCTCTTTTGGTTGTTGTCTGCTTACTGCCTTTTCAGGATATTTTTTCGAAGAATTACCGTTACATAAATTTTTCACCCTCTCAGGCGAAATGGCGGAAAATATCGATACAGTACGCAACAAAATTTCAGTTATCAAGGATATGGTCCAGACGAAACTTGCAAGTTTACGTGTTGGAAGGACCTCTTCACTTACATTTTCGGTGTTCGAGCAACAGATCATTACCTATCTGGTGGAGATAAACTCTCACATTAGTCATATCAGACTTCACGACTCCTCCTCCCGTGGAGAGATGGACAGTTGGTCTTCGGAATACACAGGATTTTTGGATTCTCTCCACCAACTTCGCATAACTCAGCCCCCCTCCGACTCTGATAACGCATTTGGCCTGCCTTCATGCTCTCGACCATCTGATTCCTTTCCTCACAGGACTCATTCTTCATTTGTAGTGAACTCTCCTCAGGTACAAATAACAGTGCCTACCTTTAGTGGTCGAGAAATGGGAGAGGACGTTATGAGCTTTCGTAGCTTTCTCTCTCAATTTGAGAATTGCGTCGCAAGAATGGCGACCGACGCTGAAAGACTAAACTTTCTCTAATGTTCGGTAACTGGCAGACCTCATCTACTCATCAAACACCTGAGTTTATGCGACTTGAATTACCAAACAGCAGTAGACATTCTTAAGTCGGAGTATTTGGATGAATAGGAAATCATCCAGCAGATATTCCAAGATATCCTGGATTATAAAGTCCGACACGATGACCCCTCTACTAATTTAGGGGAATTCCTAGCCAAAACTGCTGCCCTCCTCACAGAACTGGGAGATTCCTTTGGCTGTGATTTTACAGATGATCACTCAGCAGGTGCTCGCTTAATGGCCCAGATGTTGTTCATCAAGTTCCCCAAGGAGATAAAGAGTGAAATTATTCTGTTAACCGGACGAAGAATCCCTTCTTTGTCCTCTTTACTTCGTAACACTGGAGAAGCAATCAAACGACTGTGTGTCAAGGAGGGCAGATCAACCCGTCCTACCTTCCCAAGGTTCCATGGCTCTCAATGTCCCCCCTCACAAAAACCAGGAGGTTCTACCCCTCGTAAAGATACATCCCTTCTTACCTCAACCGATGCAACAGGAAGTATTCCTCCTGTCATGCGTGTCTCCTTCTCTTAGGGAAACAAGACCATACTTGTTAACTGCCTGCTGGACACCGGAAGCGGCCGTACTTTTGTTTCGAAAGAAGCTCTACGACCCCTGCATATTCCTGATTATGAGGGTCGAGAGTATGAGCTTTCACTCACCACATTCCAGGGACAACATAGGAAGTGCTATCGAGAGATTTCTCTGAAGACCGATCTAGAAATAGGACAAATATTGCTACTCCCCATTCTAATGCATGAGAATTTGGATCTTTCATCACGCTTGGAACATCTAGATGACCTGTTGGACAATTTCTGGGGAATGGGATATACACTAGCCGGAGACTTTTCGAGGGGCACCAACCGAATTAAGATTCAGGTTATTCTTGAACTGGATGTTATTCAATATTTAAGACCCCTTCAAATTGTACCCTGCGCTCGGGGCCAGGCCTTTTAAGTGCCATCCGGGCTCATTCAGAGGGCAGTCAATAATCGTCCTCTCACCTACTTGGAATTTGCAGTGACCCTTAGTATGTTCCTGGGACCCAGGAAAAACCCTGGATTGATATTGAAGCTAGGAGCAGGTGACCTGACAAATACAGCTCCTCCTGGTCGCAAAAAATTGGTCAAGGCTATGATACAGCGGAATGAATGGTTGGAAAATTTCCGGCATGTGTGATATGAGGAATATCTTCTCTGTCTTAGGGAGAGGCCCCAAGGCCGATCACAGGAGCCCTTTACAAACCGATTAAGGGTAAATGATGTTGTACTCATCAAAAGCCCCCTTAAAACAAGACCTTTTTGGCTCTTGGAGTCCATCTTGGAACTTTTAGGATCCGACAGGGGTATCGTATCAGGCAGAGTGAAGTGCATTCTCTTAAAAATCTATTCCCATTGGAGCTTTCCCTTTCACCAGACCCCTCTTCCCCATCCAATATTCCAAGCAACCCCATAAGAGAGGAGGCCACACTGTGGTTATGTCCGAAATGCAATTCCCCTCAAAGGGATGAGAACATGATCGCTTGTGATAGGTGCAACGAATGGTTCCATTTTAGATGCGTGGGTGTGGAAAGGGCTCCGCTGGAGAGACAGAAATGGTACTGTCCTGAGTGTGCTCCTTGCAAACGCCGGCGGGGCAGACCCAGCTTACTTCCGGCTCAAATTAAGGTCCTGGATACGACTTCAAACTACATCCTACCTCACATCACCTCTTTTTTCTTTCTTTTCTCTTGTTCGAGAGTTTGTGAAAAAAGAGGTGACGATACTCACGCGGACAGGAGTGGACCGGAAGGTGAAACCTGATGACTTCGAACCTTTTATACGAGTAGAGAAGGCAGTCAATTGTTATAAAATCTTCCTCACTACTAGAGAGCGGCAGTTAAGATTAGGACTTGCTCTCAGCCACACCTCGGTTAACCTATTCCAATACTATCTCTTTATTTTGTTACCAAGCTTACAGCTACCCCCCCCCCCCTCCGCCCCCAGGATTATCCGTTACAATTGTTAATTGACTCCCCGATTCCGGTGGGAAGTCGCGAATCAGCAGTATTTCGAAAGACTACAACCTTCACTAATTATGACTGCACTTGTACTATTCTACCCTTTCTACCAGTCGAAAGATTTTTTCGACACTTGTTATGTTCGTAAAACAAACAAATATTAAACAACAGCACGACGAGTAATGTTGTCCTTCTCTCCCAGAGAAATGTTTTCTTTAAAAAGAAAATAATCACTAATCATGTTTTCAAGTAAAACTTTATTTACTTTAAAAACATCAAAATTCTCTTAAAAAAAAAATAGAAAAAATATCCGGTCAAATTTTCCTCCCCTGAAAAAATAGGTTGTTAATGTAATGAAAATTAAAATTGTTTTTAAATACTTCAGGAATTTTTCTATTTCTATTTTATACCTCAGGAAACGAAAATTTACGTATAATCCTATGCTTCATCCGACATGTTCTCCTATAACCTTTAACACATCTCAAAATATTAGCGAGATTTTGTCAAATATTATCTTACGGTCTTACACTTAAAGTGACATCCCCACCCATATTGACGCCCACCTCTATACTTCGACCACTCATTGGCAGAATATAACGTTTATGAAAGAAGGTACATTTTCATTATGGAGCGCTGAAAAGAGCCGCTCCTTTTTTATAGGAGTTTGAGCTGGAGCGGCTCCTTTTTGAAAATGGGGAGCGTGAGAGGAGCCAGCTCCAATTTTGGGCGTTGGAGCAGGAGCGGGAGCAGCTCCAAAAGTAGTGGAGTGTGTAAAGCCCTGGATTTTAGTTACACTGGTGCCAACAATTCTGTTTAAGAAAATATTTTGAATGAAACTTTTTTGATCGTACTGCCGTATGATTGTACCCAGTGTTAGGGTTAATGGCATGTTTTTTTTGTTTTTTTTTACTTGAGCGTCACCCTAGACTTAGTGTTCGTTTCGGAGTTAATGAAGGGTATGTTTAACAAGTTTTTGTTTTTTATTAATGTTATGTATATTATATTTCTTCAGCTGCATTTGCCCAGGATTGAACTCAGCACCTTGGGATTACGAGATGGATTACGTGCACTTGCATATATTTCCGTTAAAGTAAAATTACTGGGTTTTCTTGTCCACGTGACTTTTTAATTTAAATGCGTTCTCTTTCTTTTACCATATATACGTTCTTGGCCTCTTGCCTTGTTGGCATTGTAGTTTTGAATTAATTGAATAAAGCCTTAGAAAAGGTTTTTCTATTCGTGTCTTCTTTTTACATTACAATTTATTCAATTAGTTCATTTACTAAATTTCTCATGGATAAGATTATTCGTCTGGACAAGTTTGATATATCTTTTGCAGACCCTCAGGCTGGCAAGCTCTGGAGACTATGGTACCGTAATTTTACTTATTACTTATCTACTATTGCTTCTTTAAATCCAGACAAACTCGAAGTCCTTTATTTAAACATTGGTGCTACCGTTGCTGACATTATCGAGGGTTGTTCTGGATTCGAACATGCTGTTGAATTGCTGAAAAGTGTTTATGATAAGTCTCCAAGCGTTATTCATGCTAGACATTTGCTTTCTACACGTCTACAACAGGAAAATGAGTCTGTAGACCAGTACCTTCAGGCCTTGAACCGACTTGCCGCAGACTGTTGCTTCAAAGATGTTACTGCTACTACTTACAGAGATGAATCTGTCCATGATTCATTTATACGTGGTCTCCGGTCTTCCGTAATACGTGCCAGACTACTTGAAAATGATACGTTAAATCTCAAGGAGGCTACTCAATGTGCTAGAGCTTTAGAACAGGCTCAATTTCGTGCTGAGTCATACGCTTCTCAGATTGGACCTACCGTTGCTGCTACCACGACTAAAAATGTGTTTACTGATTCTGTCGAGGAGGCCACTATTACTGCTCCTATGGAGTGTGAATCTGTACAATTGTCTGCTGCCCTTCCTGCTCATGGAAAGTGCTACAACTGCGGAGGGAAACGTCACATTAAGGATGATCGCCGCCACTGTCCTGCCCGCGATAAAGTATGTCGAAACTGAGGCAAACTCGGCCATTTTGCCAAAGTTTGCCGTTCTACCATGTCTACACCTTCACGTTCCACCTCAGCTATTATAGTAGCCCGTGCTAAAGATGATGATAGGTTCCCTCCTATTACTAAAATTGTAAAATTAAAGGGTAAACGATTAACTGCTCTCATAGACACCGGCAGTTCTGATAACTTTATCAGTGCTCGTATTGTTAAAACAATGAAACTGTCTACTTCTAAACGGAATTCCGTAATTTCCATGGCATCATCGGCCATTTCCCTCAAGCTATCTGAATATTGTACTGAGGACGTTATCTTCAATGGTTACGAATATAAAGAAATTGACTTCACAGTACTTCCTGATTCCTGTATGGATATTATACTCGGAGTGCCCTTCTTAAAACTACACCAGAGTATCACTATTTCTTTTGGAGGGTCTCAGGATATTCTAAAAATCTGCGCTTTAACCAAAATCAGTTGTGCACCCGTTAAATTGTTCTGAAACTTGACCCGTGATTGCAAACCTATTGCTACTGGGTCCCGAAATTACCGTGCGGAGGACTCTCGATTCATTGAAAAAGAAATTCTACAAATGCTTGAGGATGATATAATTGAACCAAGTTACTCTCCGTGGCGCGCTCAAATTGTTGTGACTTCGTCAACTAATAAAAAGAAACGATTGGTAGTCGATTTCTCCCAAACTATTAACCGTTTCACCTTACTTGATGCATACCCCTTGCCACGAATTGGGGATCTCGTTGACCAAATAGCCCAGTATCGTATCTTTAGTATAATTGACTTGTCCAAAGCATACTATCAGATTGAAATTTGCCCTGAAGATCGCCCCTATACGGCCTTTCAGGCTGGAAACCGTCTGTACCAATTTAAACGAATACCCATGGGGGTCACAAACGGGGTTTCTGCCTTTCAACGATTTATGAATTCTTTCATTTCTGATAACAAATTACCTGGAACCTTCTCGTATATAGATGATATAACTATTTGCGGTAAAACCCAGGAGGAGCATGACGTCAATTTGGAGTATTTCTTAAAAGCTGCCTCGACATACAACCTCGAAATAAACCGGGAAAAATCAAAGTTTTCACTTCGTTCTATTAACGTGCTTGGATACCAAATTTGTAACGGAACTCTTCAACCTGATCCAGAGCGTTTGAGACCTCTTTTGCAAATGCCTCCCCCTTCCGATTCAAAATCGTTAAAAAGGTGTCTTGGTATGTTTGCTTACTATGCGAAATGGATACCTAAGTATTCATACAAAATTCGTCCACTGGTCGAAAATAAACAATTCCCTATGCCTCCTATAGTTGTAAATTCTTTCGAAAAACTCAAGAAAGACATTGCTGAATCATCCGTAAAAGTTATTGATGATGAATTGCCGTTTATTATTGAAACCGATGCCTCAGAAAAGGCTATCGGAGGCACTCTTTTACAAGCTGGGAGACCTGTAGCATTCTTTTCTCGGTCGTTAAACCTCTCTGAAATGCGACTTCATATAGTCGAAAAAGAAGCATATGCCATAGTCGAATGTGTTCGTAAATGGAGAGATCTCATTGTTGGGAAACATTTTACTATTATTACTGATCAACAAGCCGTATCTTTTGTGTTTAAACCTGCTAATCGTGGAAAAATTAAAAACGATAAAATTATACGGTGGAAAATGGAACTTCTTCCCTTTTCATATGATATAAAACACCGTCCCGGGAATGAAAATATTGTCGCTGACACATTATCCAGAGTATGTGGTGCTGCTGTTTCTTCCTTGGAGGAACTAAAATCAATTCATGATTCCTTAATACATCCTGGAGTACAACGCTTTTGGCATTTTGTAAGGTCACAAAATTTGCCATATTCACTTGATGAAATCCGACGTGTGACATCTCAATGTACTACTTGCGCCAAAATAAAACCCCAATTCTTTACTTCTACTAATAATATTCTTATCCGTTCTACTGCTCCATTCCAGCGTCTTTCTGTCGATTACAAAGGACCTATCCCGGCATCTTCATCAGGTTGCCGTTACATATTTACAGTCGTCGATGAATACAGTCGATTTCCGTTTGCTTTCCCTTGTCGTGATTGCTCCTCTCAAACCGCGATTCAGTGCCTGGTGAATATTTTTTCTATTTTTGGACTTCCCTCATTCATCCATTCCGATCGAGGAACTTCGTTTATGTCGGAGGAATTCAAACAATTTTTGCTGCGACTTGGAATTGGATCCAGTAACACTACTGCGTATAACCCAAGAGGTAACAGCCAATGTGAGCGCTATAACGGCATTATTTGGAACACCATCTTATTAGCTTTGGGATCAAAACGGTTACCTATTAGCGCTTGGCAGGATGTTCTACAGGATGTTTTACAAACTATTCGCTCTCTACTATGCACCTCCACAAATGCTACGCCTCACGAACGCATGTTCAATTTTAAAAGGCGCTCTTCCACTGGCACTGCATTACCTGTTTGGCTCTGTGAGCCTGGGGAGGTGTTATTAAAGCGATTTGGTAACAGGAGTAAATATGACCCGATCGTTGAGGTAGTGGAACTCCTCGAGGCTAACCCTACACATGCAAGAATACGATATCATGATGGCCGGGAAGATTCAGTAGCACTAAGACATTTAGCACGTTTTTCACGCTCGGGTCGATCTCAAGATTCTGCTGAAAACGTTCCACCTGACATGGGCCCTTTGCCTGATACAAGTTCCACAAATACTCTTTCACCTAAGGAAAGTTATACAGAAAATGAATTAGTGAATCAGAATTCAGAGAATCAACCTTCCCAGAGATATGGTGCTTCTGATAGTGAACTACTTCCCCGCCGGTCTAGCAGGATTCGCAAACCAGTCCAGCGTCTGGATTTATAAAACTTTCTGATAACAATCTCTGTTACAAGTGGGGGAGAATGTTATGTATATTATATTTCTTCAGCTGCATTTGCCCAGGATTGAACTCAGCACCTTGGGATTACGAGATGGATTACGTGCACTTGCATATATTTCCGTTAAAGTAAAATTACTGGGTTTTCTTGTCCACGTGACTTTTTAATTTAAATGCGTTCTCTTTCTTTTACCATATATACGTTCTTGGCCTCTTGCCTTGTTGGCATTGTAGTTTTGAATTAATTGAATAAAGCCTTAGAAAAGGTTTTTCTATTCGTGTCTTCTTTTTACATTACAATTATTATAACTGAAAAGAAAACTACACAAATGCGACACGTGTTCAATAAAAAGAAAAACTTTCTGCAAACAATTCAAACAAAAGATCAGATGGATTAAAAAGACATTCTGGTTTTCGATAATCAGCTTATAAACATATACACATGACTGCACAAACACTGATGGCTCTTGTAATTGCCTCTGTTTTATCCAAACCCGTTTTCTTTAACTTCAAATCTTAAAGTTCTACTGCTACCAGATCAGGCTGTCTGAAGATACCGGCTTCCTGGCTTAAAATGCACCAAACATTGATGTTATTGCTTTTTTTCCTTTCCCTTTGCAAAACTCAATCATGTTCTACAAAGCTAAAAACATTGGCATTGGTGAAGAACGAGCGACTCTAAGAGAAGTTTCTGCGGCGCTTATACGGTGTCATGCCGCGATCCGTACCCGGTAATAAACTTCGTAGATAACAACTTCCGGTATTCTGTAGTATAATTTTCTCTGTATTTTCTCAATATAGTAATGAATAGTATTGTACAAGACGTACTAACCGCAGCTGAATGTCGTTTGTGCACTACCTCCTTGGAGGTGTTGCTAATGGACACGAACGGGGAAAAGAGCACTTTAGAATGGTTGGCCCGGCAGGGCCTAATTGTCATTCTCTGGCGTCGCCAAGTAAAAATAAATTACTTCGGCCATATGATATATGCGATCCCAAAGAAAATAAAACAACTTATTTTATTATTTTCCCTCCCCCAAATCAAAAATATTTCATTAGCAAAAAACATTGCATTTTATTTTCCGAAAGAAAATCAAACTATGTAAAAAACTAAACTGTGATTATTTATTTTTGTCAAATAAATAATTTAAAACAAAATTTAGTACAAAACTTTCACTATATTTTCTGAGAACACCTATTCGATTAGCCAAAACAGGAAGTTTTTAATATCGGAAAGAATTTCGAACGGACACCGTTTCCGGTTGGAAACAACTTTTGTTAGACTCGGTCGATCTTCACCAATCCTGGTGTTTTCACACGTAATCGTCTGAAAAAAGTAGAATTTCATTTTTTTTTTTGGGGGGGGGGGTAGCTGAGGGTGTTACAATAGTACCCTTTTTATGAAGAATAAAACATGTCCTTCATTAATTTAAACATTAACCTGAAGTCCGGGTGGCAATACGAAAAAAAAATAATACAATATAAAAAAAATCGCCATTTTCGAAAAGTAATATTTAACATTTTTAATTCGACTAAAACTCTGCATATGAACGCAGTGTAATTGTCGTTGGTCGTAAATACAGAATTTTATGTGAAACATCGAAATGAAAACTTGATCGGAAAATATAGTCACAATCTTTATAAACATGTCTAGAAGGCGTCTAAGGTGACGGCCATGGCTAAGGGCACATAACTCAAGTTGATAATTTTCTAGTTAAGACGGCGCCATTTTTAAAGGGTAAATACGAAAGCAAAGAAAAACATTATTTTACAATTTTTTTTTATTGAAAATTTGTAAAATGTTTTTCTTTAAAAATAAAATGTTACCCGTTCTAACGAGAAAATTATAACCTTGAGTTATCGCCCTTTAACTTGTTTATAAAGATGGCAACTATATTTTTCTGGTCTAGTTTTCGTTTCGTGTGATGGAGTGTTGTTAATATCATTTTTGTGTGCATAGGAGAGGCTCTATATCGTCTCAAATATTTCCGATTATGAAAAAAAATTATTTAACCAATTCTTAACACGGGGGGGGGGGGGGTAATTGTCCCTAAACTTAAGTCCGTAAAAATATGAAAAAGTTGTTTCATTTAATGTCGGTACTAATTGACTGTTCGGCACTTTCCGGGCTGTTCCCTAACTCGCAATCGGAAACATTCAGGTCGATGCGGTTCTCTCCTATAGAATTACCGTTATTCCGTTATTTATTTTTGGTACTTATCCAGATTAGGACCCAAGCTAACCCTAACCGACGCCAAGTCGATTTTAGATTGGGTCCTAATCTGAATTACGTAAAGCTTAATTTGTTTGAGCGCAATGCCGAAACCTAAATAATTAGGGTGACTGAAATAGGATTTAAGTTAGAAGTAGATAAAAGCCTCCTATTACCTGTTAGTATTGATTTTTGCCAAATCCATTTGCGATGGAACCGGTTCGACGAGGATCGCACTCCAACCGAGTTGAATTAGGTTAAAAGAATTGCTAGAAATGAGTCCATCGTTGGCCCCAATGTCGACCACGAGACGCGTGAATCTGAAATCATTGGACTGAATCCGGCGATAAATGAAACCAATTTCACCGGCATTTGACATGTCAATACCGAGGAATGTCATCTTTGGGTAATTGTTTTTATCGTTATTGTCTGGATACGAGATGAGGAAGACTCTCTCCACCGTTTCTTCGAGTAACTTTGAAACACCTCCATCCTTGGCCGCCTCAAGTAAAGATCTGATGCTCTCACTCGAAGAAAGCTTGTCCAAAATGCTGCCGTCCGTGTTACGAAACGCGTCGAGTGCACCTTTGATCATAAAGTATCCGTAGAAGACGGCGCAATTGAATAGGATGAGTTCTGTGACGAGAAAAGCAACTATAAAGTAGCCAGCGCAGCGGTAGAGAAGCCGGACCATGGCGCCACTTGTGTTTATCGACGGACAAAGGTGTGTAAGCACGCCGCGACTAAGACGCCACACCCGAAAAAGGAAGAAAAAAAAAAACACGGGCGAAACAAACACTGTCGATCTGTTTTTATTTTTCACCCCAACTGACACTTATATACACATGTACAATAAATAAATCAAGAAAATACATTGTTCTCGTTTTAATTTATCGAATCGTTAATTGTTTGTTTTAAACAAACAAATCTTTGAAACTAGATAGCATCTGGCGTTGTACAACGTACAACTTCTGGTAAAGTATACGTTTACAGCTTTCGACTGAATTATCTCCCCCTGTTTACTTCCTAACGCATCAGAGGAGTTGGTTTATAAACGGTTGTCTGAACGCCCCCTCCCCCCACCCCCCATCGGACAATGCCGACGAGCCCGAACACAGTCTCAATCTTTGAGAATTTGTAAAAACTATGACTACCACTAACCATAAGTTCGAGCGGGGAGTCTTGCAACTCGGACTAAGGGTTTGCGGTAGGATAACCCAATTTTTTACAACTTTTCAGGGATTATCCCTTACCTCTCGACAACCAGCCATTTGTTTTTGTCTCCCGTGTCTAAAGACCGCTATGAAAGAAATACTATTTTGAAATAAAAACAGCTTAAAGACAGTGTTAGCACGTTAAAAGTATACAGGTAGGTACATAATTAAATTCTACTGCGTTTGGTATAAGTCATTTGTTTTTGTTGTTGTGGTTTTTTATTTAGAGACTGTTAACTATTCTGCACTGTTATCAAATGAGTAAATACTTATTTTAAAATATGGTTATTTTTGTAAAAGTTTTTCTTAATATCTTCAAATATTTACCTATGTTGTTTTGTTTGGTTTTACGGCATATCAATCCTTTTCGGGTTATTTAATGCCGAATCCAGTCATTTTTGTAAAAGTTTTTATTCAAGTTCAATGGTAAGCGGCTGTTGCGATAACGCAAAACCACTTGCAATAGTTATCGGAAGAGGTGAAGAGTGCTGGAAATCTGGGAAGTCTTATTCTTACTCAGACTCCAGGGAACAACATCGGTTATTATCAGTGAGTAATCACCGATGATGATCTGTGTGAGAACTAGCAAGTTGATGATAATAATAATAATAATAATAAGAAGAAGAAGAAGAAGAAGAAGAAAAGATGTTAAATGTGACGATTGGCGACATAAATTATTTTAAAAGAAATTCTGTTGGTAAATTCGTCAAAAACAATTTATTTTACTTTAGCTACTCATTTGTGACTTATTTCCGGTGAAAAATTAATATTTAATATAGAATATAAGTATTTTAAATTACCGTAAACATCGCTTTTGAGGAATCTTGTTTAGTCACTTGTTTACTTTAGGTATATTACTTCCTGTGACTAAACAAGATGGCTACTAATTGAGTACACTGCCCCCGCGTTCACTTATGTGTGTATAAATGGGATAGGCATGAAGATATGTATGTATATTAGTGTGTCTGTTTTGTTCGTGAGAGAGTATGTACGTGCGAAAGAGTTTGGTTAGCAGTGCGTATATACGGTTCATGAAAATCTCTTGTTGCGTCTGTTGAGGGTCTTGTGGCCAGGGGCTATGGTTAGCTTTTAAGTGCAAACCCAGGTGCGTTTTCTGTGTAAGAAAGACAAGAGAGAGAGAGAGAGATCAATTTGGGGATTTATTTATATTCAGCTAGCTTTACAAACTAACTTTTTTCATTAATCAAACAATTTAACACGTGCTCACTGGATGAGCCAATGGGTCACCTTATTTTATTTCTTTTCTTTAAATAAAATGCTGGCGATTGTGCCGCATAGTTAACGAATATAACTGTTACCAAACGCAAGAAAATTGACTTTTCTAATTATCTATATGATTTTCACGTATGTTTACTGATTGTAAGATTTATTATCTATGAATTTGTAAGCGTCACTTTTACTTAGCAAAGACAGCATGCTTTTAATAACGGACGACAATTTTGCCGGGATGTTCAGCCTTAAAAGATAATAATGAACAAAGTTTCACTTAATCAGATTGGCAATCACCCTCGGCCTTAGGCTTACGGTTTCACTATCCCCTTTAAAATGTTTTTTTTATTACTTTTTAAGACTGGAAGATACGACCAAATCCCTGCTAATATATATATATATATATATATATATATATATATATATATATATATATAGTATATTTATGTATATATATATATATATATATATATATATATACTAGCTGTACCCGGCCACGCGTTGCTGTGGCTGTTAGTTGAAATGAAGAGGTGGCCTTTTGGAGTTCATTTTGATCCAGTTCCATAAGTTGCCATTTAATATGAATGGTTTAATTTTCCAATACTTGTGGATACACAATATTCTTAGTGGTTCCCGTTTCAGTGTAGATGAAGAGATTGTCCGGTTTGCCGACTCTAGAACATGCAACGTATAATTGCCCATGTGAGAAGCAATCAGTATGTAAATATAAGCCACACAATTGTAAAGATTGTCCCTGTGCTTTGTTGATTGTGATAGCAAATGCCAATCGAATTGGGAATTGTAATCTCTTAAATTGAAAGGGCAGATCTGTTGGAATCATGGGAATGCGCGGAATTAGGACATCTTCACCTTTGAAAGGCCCTGTAAGAATTGTTGCTTCAATGATGTTGGTCATTAATTTTTTTACTGAAAGACGTGTGCCATTACAAAGCTTAGGCTGGTTAATATTTCGCAGCATGATAATTGGTACACCAATTTTTAATTGCAGTACATGTGGTGGAATCCCTAGCAAATCTAGCGAATTCAAAAACTCTGAGGGATAATTGACTGCTTCATCTGCTTCAACAACAGTGTCGACTGACTTGTATGTGACTAACTCACCATGAATGTTCAACTGAATATTATTGTTGAGTTCGTGGACATCTTTGTTCTTCGGTTCAAGAATGGCTCGTTCACTCAGCCAACTGTGATTCTTAAAATGAATGTGGATGTCCGGGAATACTTTTGTAATTAATTCGTCTTTTGATGTAACTAAATTACAGAAGTTGTGTGGCAATGAAATTCGCCCTGAAGTGAGATTAGCCGGCACTTTTCCATTCCCAATTTCCAACAATTGTTTTGAAAAGAATTCTGGTGATAGATTATTTTGCTGCTGGACACGCATATTTATAGTCAAATTTAATGTCTTAACATGTCGCCAAAAAGTGGAGTATTTGAGGCAAGCATTTATTTCATCTGCTGGTGTTGATCGAGGAATTATAGGTAATGTTTGCCTGAAATCTGAAGCTAGCAATATCACTGCATTCCCAAATAATCTACCATTTCCACGCAAATCTTGCAATGACCGATCAAGGGCCTCCAGTGATTTTTTGTGTGCCATTGTGCATTCATCCCAAACAATAAGTTTACATTTTTGTAATACCTTTCCCATACCTGATGTTTTGGAAATATTGCACATGGGAGTTTCAATAAATTGCATGTTTAAAGGTAGTTTCAAAGCTGAATGAGCAGTTCGTCCACCTGGTAGCAATGTTGCAGCTATTCCTGAAGATGCAAGAGCTAAGGCTATGCCGTTTTGTGATCGAATGGCTGCCAAAATAAATTTAATTAAGAAGGTTTTACCAGTTCCTCCCGGTGCATCTAAGAAAAATATATTTCCCACTCCATTATTTACAGTCTGCATTATTTTGTTGTAAATGGCTTTTTGCTCAGGTGTTAGTTTGTGAATATTTTCTTGCACATACAACAAAAGATCATCTGTGTTGTAATTTTGTTCCCTATGTAATTCTACATCAAACAAAGCAGCAGCAGGTCGTGTCGGCGAGGTAATTCCTAATTGATTGAGAACTTTGTTTGCAATTTCTAAGCACACATTTTCAATTCTTATCAATGCCTCATTATAGATTTCTGATGTAAAATCCAGGTAGGTATTTGGATTTTCATCGCGTATTTGATGGAAAATGTCTTCGGCCATGTGTGATTTATATTTCTCCCATAACTCTATTGGAGATGAAGGGGGGCAATTGGTCAAGATGATTGCAAACAATGCACGAATATTATTAGGATGGGATGTGTTGCACACATCATTAATGCATTCATCCCAGTGTCTGTCATTTTCCAATAAATTCAGAGCTTGACATGCACTGCGAAAAGTGGCATGTGTAATGCTATTGACAATCTTTAATTGCTGGAATGATGTTGGACCAGGCCCATTTACCAACAACATGCGAAGAAAGAAACATTCATCTTGTTTGGGATGGATAGTATACAGTCTGCCTATTGTGTTTTCTTTGAATATTCCAGGTTGTCCTTCAACTTGCTGTCCTCGTTTGCGTCGTTCAAATGAATGTCTACTCCTATTCCATGTGTAATACTGAGGCACTTTCGAATAGAGGAGTGTTTTTGCAAATGTGTCAGTTTGACATAACATGAAGAAAGCCGTTAATGTTGTAGCCGGTGGATTCAAAGCTATTTGTTCCACATTCGAAGCTGTAAAGTAAACACGTTGTCCATTTTCTAGATGTACCGTTAAGTGCACAATAGCCGGACTTCGTTCATGTATGGGAAAAGAAAGAATTCGCCATACCGCTTCATTGCTGCTTATGTATCTTCCAGCTTGATACTGTGTGATTTCATCAATATGTAGGCTTTCATTCAGATCATTTCTACGTGTTTGCACGGCAAAAACTGCCATATCGCTGCCTTTATTCACATACTTACAAATGTATTTGATGGACTTAACAGAGTTACAGTATTCCACATTGATGTGTGATTTGTAGGTTTTTGATAGCAAAGGTGAATATGGGACAACCCATCGGTTATCAACTTCTATATTGCCATTTCGCATTTGTAAAGTTGCTAATTTACCGCCATCTTCTACCGACCTTCTTTTGTATAAAG
The DNA here is from genome assembly GCA_963556195.1 of Sepiola atlantica. Classification (NCBI taxonomy): domain Eukaryota; kingdom Metazoa; phylum Mollusca; class Cephalopoda; order Sepiida; family Sepiolidae; genus Sepiola; species Sepiola atlantica. Next base: position 64,755,875 of record OY744534.1, read on the forward strand.
GGTATCCATCATTTCCGGTAACTGTGTTGGGTAGTAATGCTCGGGGATATCGCTTTGAGCATTTTCCATCAAGCATGCATGGTGAATTTGGATTAATTATACCGCAAGGTCCGTGTATCATATGTTTAATTACAATTTCATGCAAATCCTTGTCAATGTCAGCATCAGGTAATTCAGCAGATATTACATTGTCGATTTCGTTTGGACTGATTTTGTTGTAGAGCCAGATTAGGATATGGGAGTGTGGCAATCCTCTCTTTTGCCATTCCACTGAATACATCCAGCAGCACACAGAACCAAATACTTTATGTTTTACAATGAAATTTATTAGCGATTTAAGCTTTTGTCTGAATACACGCGCTGTAATATCATGTCTATCTACTGATGATTGGCCAGGAAGTAAAAGTTGTTTATATCATTCCAAGCTGGGTTGCATGTAAAAGTAATGAAGAGGTCAGGACGCCCATAGAGACGAACATATGCAAATGCATCTTGAGTGTACTCATGCATATGACGTGGACTGCCTAAATATGAAGATGGTAAAATTGTAAGTCTTCCAACATTAGTTGTATTACCATCATTTACAACTGCATCTCGCAAATGAACATATTCTTCAGAACGAAGTTTGGACTGATTCAAACGGATGAATAGCAGACGTTCAGTTTCAATTTTTGCATACATGTCTACAATGTATTGGTGGAACAATTGGCGGCATTTCATAATGTGATTGTTTTCGTTCTCTAGAATCATAATTCGGTATGAGTAATAATTCATTGCGCTGCATTTCTTATCCGTTTCTTCGCCACTAACTGGATTTATCATGGTAACATTGAAATGATATCCATCAGCACCATCCCAAAAACGGAGTGGATATTGCAGGGCATCGTAGCATCGATGAGTTGCAGCAATGTTTGTTAATTGGTCATTCCTCCTATGAAGAACAATATCCCTAGGTTGAAATTGATCTCCAACTATAACAATTGCCACTTCATCTATACTTGGAGCATTGAATCTTCGCACATGTTCTCCAGCAGGCGTTTTGTCAGCATGAATAATAATTTTGTGTGTATCAGATAGCATCATTTCAATTCAAAGAACTAAATTGTTTTTATTATGGAGCATATCTTGCAGTTGGGAAACAATGGACCTTTTTATACTGGTTGAAATTCCACAGCGTGCATTCAGTTCATCATTGTTATCACCGATAAAATACATTTGTAGAAATTTATGTTGAGCATCTGGATATGGAAGCAGAGATCCAACTTTATGGTAAATTTGTCCTTTTACTTTAAAAGTTGGCATGAATTGAGCTGTAATAGTTTCTGCAGCGAACGACGTCATTTGGAAGCATGAGTTGTAGTTCCTGATGTTTGATAAAAAATGCTTTGATTCAGCCGTATTACCAGCAAGCAAAGTTTTTAATGGTTCTGGTGGATCTGCCAGTTGAGGTAGTTTAATTTTCCCTGCGGCACAACACAATCCTTTAGTTTCTCCCTTAAATTTCAGAGCTTTGCAATAGGGACACACTTCAGTCATAGTGCCTATGTGAACATGGTGGCTTAAACTATAATCCTCATGAGGGTTGTAATGAAATGCTAGGCGATCCCAATCCAGGGATTGTTGAGCATGGAGCCTTGTTTGACGCCGATCTGCTAGTCTCAGCCTCTCGCGTTCGTTACGTTGTGAACGAAGCAGATCTGAAGATGCCTGACGGGATTGTTGTACCCGCAACCGTTCCTCTTCAAGTCTGACTGCACGTCGCTGTGCTGATTCATTCGCACGTACTTGAATCATCCTTTGTCTAGCTTGTTGGTTTGCAGATGCCAGTTGTTCATGAGTTTGATTTGCAAGTAATCGACGCCTTGTTTCTGCACAGCGAGTATGACGACCTAAGTTTGATCTTCGGGGGGGGGGGCATGTTTGTTAGTTACGTATTAAATTTTACCTGTATAAATGTAACAGTAGGAAAGAATAATTGTATAAAGGTAAATGGATTAACAAAAACAATCAATTATAACCCGCTTCAGGGTTGTCGAAGAAATGCAAGTATGGTTTTTTTATAGATGAAGCATGTTAAAAGTAAGAAAATGAGGAAGAAGGCAGGTTTAAAAAACAACGAAGTAGATACGAAATGAAATTAAAGCACGTCTGTTAAGTATTATATCGTACATGAAGGATGGTTAAAGTCTAAAAAATGAGTAAATGCGAAATGAAATTAAAGCACGTGGGTTATGTATTAAATCCTACCTGTAAAAATGAAACAGTAGGAATGAATAATTTTATAAAGGTAACTGGTTTTAAAATAAACAATCAATTATAACGCGCGAGTAAGGGTTGTGTAAGAAATGCAAGTAGTGTTGTTTTTTTTTTTAGAGATGAAGCATGATTAAAGGGAAGAAAATGATGAAGGAAGCCGGTTTTAAAAACATCGAAGTAAAGAGGAAATGAAATTAACGCACGTTGAGTTTTTTTTTTTTAGAGAGGAAGCATGGTTAAAGTCAAAAAAATGAGTAGATGCGAAATGAACTTAAAGCACGTGGTTTATGTATTAAATCTTACCTGTAAAAATAAAACAGTAGGAATGAATAATTTTATAAAGATAACTGGTTTTAAAATAAACAATCAATTATAACGCGCGAGTAAGGGTTGTGTAAGAAATGCAAGTAGTGTTGTTTTTTTTTAGAGATGAAGCATGATTAAAGGGAAGAAAATGAGGAATGGAGCAGGTTTTAAAAACATTGAAGTAGAGAGGAAATGAAATTAACGCACGTTTGTTATGTAAGTATTAGTGTAAACGTTTGTTTAGGGAAACAAACAACGAATAAGGAAAACACTTTTTAAGGTCAATCCGGAAGTGAAGTTGGACATGCAGGTTCGCAGAAACGGATTGTAAACCGGAAGTGCAACTTAGTAGGAACGAATTGTAATAAAAAGTGTTTTTTTATGGGTAAAGTAAAAATTATGTTAATAACATAAAAACATAGCTCGGATGTAAGGATTTGCTATAAAAAAATTTCAGTGGTAATGGTATAGTGGAAGTATATTTCCATGGGAAACGAACAAACCAACTTTACATTTTTATATATAGAGATATATAGTATATTTATGTATATATATATATATATATATATATATATATATATATATATATATATAGTATATTTATGTATATATATATATATATAGTATATTTATGTATATATATATATATATATATAGTATATTTATGTATATATATATATATATATATATATATATAGTATATTTATGTATATATAATATATATATATATAGTATATTTATGTATATATATATATATATATATATATATATATATATAGTATATTTATGTATATATATATATATATATATATATATATAGTATATTTATGTATATATATATATAGTATATTTATGTATATATATATATAGTATATTTATGTATATATATATATATATATATATAGTATATTTATGTATATATATATATATATAGTATATTTATGTATATATATATATATAGTATATTTATGTATATATATATATATAGTATATTTATGTATATATATATATATATATATATATATAGTATATTTATGTATATATATATATATATATAATATATATATATATAGTATATTTATGTATATATATATATATATATATATATATAATATATATATATATATAGTATATTTATGTATATATATTTATGTATATATATATATATAGTATATTTATGTATATATATATATATATATAGTATATTTATGTATATATATATATATATATAGTATATTTATGTATATATATATATATATATATATATATATATATACAGTATATTTATGTATATATATATATATATATATATAGTATATTTATGTATATATATATATATATAGTATATTTATGTATATATATATATATATATATATATATATATATATAGTATATTTATGTATATATATATATATATATATAGTATATTTATGTATATATATATATATATAGTATATTTATGTATATATATATATATATATAGTATATTTATGTATATATATATATAGTATATTTATGTATATATATAGTATATATATAGTATATATATATGGCCTTTATATGTAGTATATATAGTATATATATATATAGTATATATATAGTATATATATATAGTATATATATATATAGTATATCATGGACGGCGGCAAGGGGGGGGGTCAAGCCCCCCCCCCCCCGACACACACACACTTTTTGACTTAGCCCACCCCCACTTTACGGTCATCAATAATGAAGTTATATATGCATGTTTAACCGCCCCCCCCCACACTTTTTAGGAGAGCCCCGCCGCCCCCACTTTTATAACTGTCCCGCCGGTCCTGTATATATATAGTATACATATATATATATATATATATATATATATATATATATAGTATACATATATATATATAGTATATATATATAGTATATTTATGGTATATATATACTATATATATATATATAGGAATGGAAGGATGAGGAGGAATGGAAGGATGATGATAATGATGATAATAATAATAATAGTAATAATAATAATAATAATAATAAAAATCGCACGTACAAATTTACTGAAGAATACATTAATAAGTTTTCTGATTTTTTTTTAGCAAAGTGTAGTATCTTTTCTGATATTATACTTCATCTTTTCTGTCCTCGGTCAGTGAAGCAGAAATTCTTTTAGACTGAGGCAATTTTTATTTTTGTCTCAATTCCGAGTGCCCCTTTTTGGAGAGTTGAATTTTTCCACATTAAAAACAGACCTTTTGGCTAACTCTCCCCTCGTAGGGAGGCAAATAAATAGGCACATCTTGAACAACAGAACAAAACAAAAATACTGACAAAAATGATTAAGAATGATAAGAAATAAAATGTAAAAATATAATTTTTATAACTTAAAAAAAATTGTGCTTGTACAGATTAGCGTACATATGAAAAACGCTGAAAATCGCAGTTCCAATTAAATTAACCGGAAAACTCTTTGATATACTTATGTATCAAGCAAAAATAGGTTTGTACACCAAAAATTAGCAAAAACTATCGAGTAGAATTGTAATAATAAAAATTAAAATCCGTTATCTCGTTTAATCAGGTTCGGCCATTGATTCGAGCGAAAATAACGAAATTCAGGGGGAGGTAATCCAGTCTGTCATATTAACACGTAATAAATCAATGGCAGTAATCAAAATACGATGAAACTGATTTTTATTTTTAATTAAAATTCTACTCGATCATTTTTCCTACTTTTTGGCGAGGATACTTATTTAAATCTGCTGTGTAAGTATATAATACTGTTTTTTTGTGGTATTGATAATTTAATATGGACGCTTCTCTGTACAAGCACCAAAAATGTATTTTAATTGTGGTGAGTTTTTGTCCGTTTTGTTGTTGTTATTTTTAAAACTTTTGTGATAAGCTAATTATAAGGTTAAATTTAAAGAAATTATTCTTATTTTAATTAGAGATTAACTTAAACAAAATTTAGACAAGCTCTACAATGGAAATCAGACGGATTAAAGCAGATGAATTACCTCCCTTGTGTGTTCGCTCTCCATTTGAAGGAGGTAGGAAAACTCTATCTACCCAAAACAACGTGACCGGCGTGAAAATCTCTTACCAGGGTTGCCAGACTATAATAAATGTTTAAGGCCAAATTTTTCGGAAAAAAAGGCCAAAAAAGGCCAAATTGAAAATGATATATATTATAAAGAAAAAATGACCATATTGAAGTTGTTAACTTCCAAATGTTTGCATGTTTTTGTCTCTTAGTTTCGTATTGTTTTCTTAGTTGTGATGAAGCAAAGAGGTAATTGAAACCAAGAAATATGCCGGGGGGGGGGGGGGGGGGGAATAATATTTAGATGAATAAACTCAATACATACTACAGTTTATATATCTTTAAAAATCGTACCAGAGGACCGTAAAGAATAATTTGAATATTTTAGTATTAAATAATTTAAGGTAAAGTTGGTAAATTTGTAGATTCTAATGTTTTTAGGCGATTACGTGTGAATACTTTGGGAAAACAATTTATTTAAAAATTAGGGTGGGAGTCAGTTTCACATATAAATTTAATGTAAAATGATCACCCATTTCCGAGCCATTGTCTAATTAGATAGCATTTTAAGGGCATATAACCAGACTTTTTTTCCAAAAGAGATAAATTGTGAGTTTTTTACAAGATTATTAACTTAAATTATTTAAATATAACACTTTAAAATATTATTCTTTTTTTTAATACCCTCCAGTATGATTTAAAAATAGTATGTAAATTGTAGATTATTATTTATGTTTCTTAGCAAGAACTTATTTATCTAAATATATTTTTTTTAATTCCTAAAACAAAAAGGATATCAAAAAGCCTACGGTTTCAATTTAATAGGGAAAGACTTTGAATCCTCACCGCTAAGAAAACAAGACGAAACCAATAGAGAAAACGTGCAAACATGTAGGAGTTAACATCTTCAATATAGCTAAACAATGTGTTCAAAATATTTTCCATTGATTACTGTTAAAGATTGGAGTTATCCACAAACACACAAAATATAAGAGAACGAAGTTGAGGTTTTACATGAATCAAATTTAATTTATTCAGTTTATTTTTGGAAGATATGTATATATATACATATGTATGTGTATATATATGTGTGTATATATATATGTGTATATATATGTGTGTATATATATATGTGTATATATATGTGTGTGTATATATATGTGTGTGTATATATATGTGTATATATACATATATGTGTGTATATATATGTGTATATATACATATATGTGTGTATATATGTGTATATATACATATATGTGTATATATATGTGTATATATACATATATGTGTATATATATGTGTATATATACATATATGTGTATATATATGTGTATATATACATATATGTGTATATATATGTGTATATATACATATATGTGTATATATACATATATGTGTATATATATACATATATGTGTATATATATGTGGATATATACACATATATGTATATATATACATATATGTGTATATATATGTGGATATATACACATATATGTATATATATACATATATGTGTATATGTGTGTGTATATATATACATATATGTGTATATATACATATATGTGTATATATATGTGTGTATATATACATATATGTGTATATATATGTGTATATATATACATATATGTGTATATATATGTGTGTATATATACATATATGTGTATATATATGTGTGTATATATACATATATGTGTATATATATGTGTATATATATACATATATGTGTATATATATACATATATGTGTATATATATGTGTATATATATGCATATACATATATGTGTATATATATACATATATGTGTATATATATGCGTGTACATATATGTGTATATATATATGTGTGTACATATATGTGTATATATATCCGTGTACATATATGTGCATATATATATGTGTGTACATATATATGTATATATACGCGTGTACATATATATGTATGCGTGTATATATATACATATATGTATATATATATATATATGTGTGTATATATACGCATATATGTATATATATATATGTATATATACGCATATATGTATATATATATATACGCATATATATATATATATATATGCATATATATATATATATATATATTTCATAGGTAAACAATTTTTTTACATATTCATTTTCGTATTTTACAAGAATACAAGAATTAAACTTAAATAAAGGTTTCGTGTACAATAGTGTAACAATTTCCATGGAATATTACAGTTTCGATTATTTATTTGTCAAAAAATGTAAAATTATTTTTGACAAATTAGGCACTAGGCCATTAAGTGTTGGGATCGTTTGTTATGTCTTGGTCTACTTTTTTTGTCTAGAACTTTCTTAGAGAAGAATCGTTTCGTTGCAGTCACCACAATACCAGAGTTACTCTAGGGACCATCTACTTTAAATCTCCTTAAAATGTTGATAAATTTTAATTTATTCTTAACCCTAAATCTATTCTTGAGGGTCAAGAACAATCTGTGTCATTATTAAGATACGTGTGTCTATTAATCGGAGATATTTAGAAAATCTTTAAAAGATCTCAGATATAATTATCGATTTTTATTGAAACTTTAGCAACTCATCCAAGAAAGTTAGGTAAATTTATAGAAGTGCACCTCTCGTATTTCGACCCCTAAAAAAAGGCTTGTACTTTTTTGGGCAAATTACATCTAAACAGCCTCATCAACCAAAAAAGTAGAAACTTTTTTTTTAGGGGGCGAAATACGAGAAGTGAAATTCCGTGGCCAAGAAATGAGTGCTCACTTTACGTATAACTTATATAGGAAAGTGATACCCCACCCATAACATCTAAAATAATAAAAATTTTCATTTTTTTTTCATAGCGGATGTTTGTTGAGGCTGTTTACATGTAATTTGCCCCCAAAAGTAGAAACTTTTCTTTTAGGGGTCGAAATATGAGAGGTGCACTTCTATAAATTTACCGAAAATTAATATAATTATTTTGATTTTTAAATATATCTTTCCAAATACAACTGTTTCTGCTTGAGATATAGTTTAGCAGTCATAAGATTTTAAGTTTTCCATAAATTAAAAATTGATACAATTAATTTCAAAGCACTAAGTTTAAAGAATTTCAAACATCAATTATTTCAGAGAAAATATACTTAGTGACCGGGTGACCTGACTGGACAGGGCCAAGTTGTCACTGGATCATAAAGTCTCTAAGAGGTGCCATATAACCACTTAACAAATAGGTGTCAAAAAGGTTTGATAAGTGAACTCTAGAATATTTACATTTTTTAAAATCATAGTTTTACCAAAAGAAAAAGCCAATCTGGGAATGGGATCCCTTCAGAGTGACCCTTCCTTAGAAGAAGATAAATATTTGCTTTTTTCTCCTTAAATGACAAATGTTAGCAGATATTTATGTCAATTCTGGGTACTGGAGCAATTTTTTCATGCAGATCCATGATTTGAAAAAAAAAGGCCAAAGTTTTAAAATACAAACTGCTTTTAAGTTACTTAATTTTAACGTTTTCTTTAATAATTACCATCAAGTAAATATTTATATGAAATAATCGGAAAAAGGCCAAAATTAAGGCCAAATCTGAAAAAAGGCCAAACAGAATTTTCTAAGGCCAAACTACTTTAAAAAAGGCCAAATTCGTGAAATTTGGCCTTAAAAAGGCCAAACTGGCAACCCTGTCTCTTACCACACAATCTAAATATTTCCAATGACATGATCAAAAATATTATCAACGTTATACTTATCGACTATAAAAATTGTTTGTTTGTAAAATAATTACAATGTTATCGAGGCGAGTGTTCGGTTTTCATAGCTATTTAACCACTGTACATTTTCTTAAGGTCAAATGTTGTCAACCTCCCCGGCAATGTTTTGCAATGTCTAACGCTCATGACGATAATGTTAGCCCACCTAACGACGAAGAAGGTGATTTCTTTGGAATCACAGAAAATGATTTATTCAATAAAAACCAAACTTTTCCGTCTGACGATTCTTCTTCAAATGAAGCTGATTTATCCAAGAAAGCACTTTTAACCAAACATTTATCGAAAGATCTTCCGCAGAATCCTATGGAGAAATATGTTAACACTAAATTTGGGAAAATCCGATTTGACTGGCAAAATACTGTCCCGTCCCAAATCCGAGAGATTTCTTCGTCTAAAATAAAAGAATCCCAGGAACAAAGTGACGGCGAAATGGATTATTTCAGTGAAACGTATTTCCAGCAGAGTTTAAGTGAAAATTCGCAAACTTCTACGATTGTTGAGAATAATGCAAATCCAGTTAAGAATGAGGATATCAATCCAAAGCTTACTCTCAAAGAAGATATGAATTTTATAAATTCTCAATATTTTGGTAATTATGGAGAAAATGTAGAAAAGCCTAATTTTTGGGACGCCGTTAATTCAGAGGAAAAGAAGTCAACACATGATCACTTTCAATTTTCCAGCTTAAAAAAGAACTCTTCAACTTGTGAAGATTTTTCCCATAATGACAATTTTATTGAATCTCGTTATTTTCCTAACGCATCAGCTAAAAGTGATTCTTACGAAGGGGCAAATCTTTCTGGTGCCGCCACAGAAAACAATTTGGATTTGTTCGAGGAGGCGGAGAAAACGCGCACCGAAAATCCGGAAACTTATCAGAGCAGCGAACGGAAAGATTCGGTTTCCAAACACAGTCTTACACACGCTTCTAAATATCAAAATGCGTTTGAGGCATCACAGGAAATTCGCCGTGAAATCAAAAGGAAAAATGAAAGTAAGTGTGGTTCTAAGTAAAAAAAATCAAATAACATTTAAAAGGGCACCATTTTTTATACCCGCCAGACTCAAATAAACCAATCATTTTAAAATAGATATTTCATCTTCATTATTAAAAAATAAACACCGAATTGTTATTTTAATGAACCCCTCTCCATGAATACAATATTTTTCTTTTCTTTTTTTTTTATTTTCTTACTTTTTACAATAGAATTAACGTTGATGGATTCTCCACCCCCCCCCCATTACTAAGTCTGCTCTCGATTTAAGTAATTGAAATTAAGGAAAGTTATATATTAAAAAAAGAAATAGGCAACAGTTACTTTTATTTGTTGTATATTTGTTTTTAGAGCGTTTTTAGTCTGCTGAGCGTCGTAAAAGATACCCAATAAATGTTACCAAAGGCAAGATAAATTACTCTTCTACCTACCTGTATAAGTTAATTATTTAATTTGGTGCTGTTATCGATCCTGAACCAGTTTTCGTGACGTTTGACTCGGAAGCGTTCGGCTGTTCTACGCAAACGCCCGAGAGTTGACGAGCCGATTTGTACCAGACGACAATTTTGATACGGTGCTGCGTCCTATGATAATAATGTTTTACTTGTTTTTTTTTTGTTAGGGTTAGGTTTAGGGTAAGGATTTTTTTAAAGAAACAACAAAGAAAATTAAACATATTTTCATGAATTTTTTTGGAAAAACTAAACAAGCAAAACGTTGCGAAATTACTGTTATCACGACATATGAAGTTAAATTACTGTTATCACGACATATGAAGTTAAATGACTGTTATCACGACATATGAAGTTAAATGACTGTTATCACGCCATATGAAGTTAAATTACTGTTATCACGACATATGAAGTTAAATTACTGTTATCACGACATATGAAGTTAAATTACTGTTATCACGACATATGAAGTTAAATTACTGTTATCACGACATATGAAGTTAAATGACTGTTATCACGACATATGAAGTTAAATGACTGTTATCACGACATATGAAGTTAAATGACTGTTATCACGCCATATGAAGTTAAATTACTGTTATCACGACATATGAAGTTAAATTACTGTTATCACGACATATGAAGTTAAATTACTGTTATCACGCCATATGAAGTTAAATGACTGTTATCACGCCATATGAAGTTAAATTACTGTTATCACGACATATGAAGTTAAATTACTGTTATCACGACATATGAAGTTAAATTACTGTTATCACGACATATGAAGTTAAATTACTGTTATCACGACATATGAAGTTAAATTACTGTTATCACGACATATGAAGTTAACTTACTGTTATCACGACATATTAAGTTATATTTTCAAGAAAGTAAAGAAACAACAAAGAAAATGAAACAAGCAAAACATAGCGAGGTTACTGTTATAAAATGAATACTGTATTTTTATTTTGATACGTTATATTTACAAGGAATTTTTTAAATAAACAACAATGAAAATTAAACGGTACTTTTATCGATCCCGAACCGGATGTCGTGACGTGCGACTCGGAATCGTTCGGCTGGCCTACGCAAACGGCCGAGTGTTGACGAGCCGAAGCAGCGAGCAGCCGATAACTTTGTGACAAATTGAAGATAAGTGCTTTCGAAGACGGATTTTTTGTCAGGAAGTTTTTTTGAAGGAAATAAACCCAAAATGAATTACGAACAACTTTGCACTGCAGTATCATCGCGAGCAAGTAAGAATAAATAATAAAATTAAAAAAATATGTCGTGATAAAAGTAATTTTGATACTTTTTTTTTTTCTTAAAAAAAATTCCTTGTAAATAAAAATACAGTATTCATTTTATAACATAAGTAGCCTCGCTATGTTTTTTGTTCCTGTTTCTTTCAAAAAAATTCATGTAAATATGTTTAATTTTCGTTGTTTGTTTCTTTAAAAACATTCCTAAACCTAACCCTAAACCTGACCCTAAAACCTAACAAAAAAAAAACAAGTAAAACATTATTATCATAGGACGCAGCACCGTATCAAAATTGTCGTCTGGTACAAATCGGCTCGTCAACTCTCGGGCGTTTGCATAGGACAGCCGAACGCTTCCGAGTCGAACGTCACGAAAACTGGTTCAGGATCGATAACAGCACCCACTAACCGCCATGCAAAATTACATCCTGATCAGATAAATAGTGTTTAAGTTATCAACGTTTCCATTGTATAACTTTGTGAATATTTCATACAATATGCAGAAGTCAGTCATGAGACTGCACATCGACGTTTGCAAAACATGAACAATAAAACCAAATTTATTTTGAGAGCACAATTAGCCGCCGAATTATAACCTTTCAAAGTTTGTTGGAAATTAATTTTCTGTCTTGTATACTATATTTGGTGCCGAAGTCAAATTTTGGTACTCTTAAAGCTGACGCGCCAGATTTCCCTGATGATCAAGCAGGTCTAGGAAGCGCCCGAGACGAAAATGAGGCTGAAACTGTCAAGGGCTTAATGGAAGACTTTCAAAGAAAAAAAATACATAGACAAAAAGAAAAACAAAAAACAAATCGTAGCTGAAGAACTGTAAAAAAATATATTTTTATTTTTTGATGGGCCAAATGAACCATTGTCAATCAAATGTGTAGATGTAAATGTTTTGATTTGTTTGTGAAAATGTTTTTTTGAGGGGAAGGGGTAAAATTTTGTTTTGAATTAGTCCTTTTGGAGATTCGCAGACCTGACACAGCTGATAATAATTAACTGTTGTTGCAATAGAACGCGATTATTGTTTTCTTCCAAATATTGTCGCCTGCTTGACGAATGAATGCTGCAACTTGATTGGTTAATACTTCGTCAGCTTTCGGGCGCTTGCGAGATCTGCACGATAGTTGCCGACGCGAAGTCACGGAAATCTGGCGTGTCATCTATAAGAGTACCCAAATTTTACAGTGTATAACTAAAAATGCGAACTTTGAACAAGTGAAAAATCCTTACAAATATAATGCCATTCTGGGGTAAAGAAAATTAATCATAATGGAAACGATAATTATTAGATCAAGCCATTTTTTGTTTTTCTTTAACGTAATATATTTCTTTTATTTTCTGTTGAGCCTGAGCAAGAGGCATATGGTCTAGTTTTTATGTTTTCAAATACTTTTAAATTTAATATTTGAATGAATTTAATTCTGAAATGTCTGTTTTTCAATCTTTTTAGGACAGCAAGTGGATAGTAAAGGTTTTCGGATTTTAAAAGACCAAGTGAATGACCTGAGTCAATTGACCACATATGAAATAGCAAATCATCTGAAAAGTAGAATACTCTACAACAAAAGTAAGAAATGATTTTATCAATGCGCTATTTTACGATGTTAATCATTCAATTTTTTTTCCATTATGATGTCATCGTGCAATGTCTAAGTCTTGATGAAAAAAAAAAATTGTTTTTGTTCTTTTATAAATTGTGCTTTCAAATATCAGAAGCTTTTTCATAAAATAATATATATAATATAGTCTTTGTTTTCATGACAGTGATCAGTCTGCTGACAACGATGCAACTATCTATGACAGAAGTTCGAAGACCATAACTGAGGCTCTGTTCATCATAGAAACTCACTATTTGGCCTATATTGTAGCCAATGAAGTCCCACATCTTATATGACTTCTATCTTGAAAAGGTTGAAATTTTGGAAGTTCGAAAACCATAACTTAGGCTCTGTTCATCATAGAGACTCACTACTTGGCCTATATTGTAGCCAATGAAGTCTCACATCTTATATGCCCTTTGACCTTGATCATGAAAAGTTTGGTGAAGTTCAAAATTTTGACAGAATTTCAACTTCTGATTTTTCAAAATGTTATGGATTAATCTGATGCTGTGTGATAACAATAACCACCATGCAAACTTTTAGCCTGATCAGAGAAATAGTTTTTGAGTTATCAACGTTTCCATTGCATCACCTTAGGATGATCAGATCAAGATCTTTCTGATTCTCTCTCTCTTTCGACCCGGAGCATGTTGTGCAATGGGGAAACAGCGGCTTATTACATTTAATACTTCTAAAGCTAAGTTTCTCTCCTTTCACCAGCAACGCTCAGATCCTCGCTTTGCCCCAGTTGATAGTTCGGGTGATGCGCTCGAACATCCAAACAGCGTTTTAGGGCTCATTCCTGAAAGTGACTATCTTCCGTCCAATGCTTCCTATAAATCTGGCCGTATCGGGACCGAGGACACCTGACATTTTGATTGCAATTGGCTGAAAAATGATCAGTTATGGAGCTGTACTTTTTTCTTGTTTCAGCGAACTTCGATGCTCGGCTTAACAGCAGATTACTACGCAATTCTTGATGGTGTATAAGAGTTCAAGCAAATGACGTCCTGTTTTATTTTTCTTATATTTTTAACAGATATTTAAAAAGATTTTTTTAACTTCAAAGTGATGTTATTTATTTAAATTAATACTATATATGTGTGAGTGCATATTGCAGTGTGTAAATGAAAATGTTGAATAATCTTATGGTAAAGTAAAAAGTCATCTCGGTGGACTTGGCTACACACCAGTCGTGCCACTTGGAGGTTAGGGTAGGGTTAGACACTTGGAGGTTAGGGTTAGAGTAGAGTAAGACACTTGGAGGTTAGGGTAAGACACTTGGAGGTAAGGGTAGGGTTAGATGCTTGAAGGTTAGGGTAGGGTTAGACACTTGGAGGTTAGGGTAAGACACTTGGAGGTAAGGGTAGGGTTAGACGTTTGGAGGTTAGGGTAGAGTTAGACACTTGGAGGTTAGGGTAGGGTTAGACACTTAAATGTTAGGGTTAGAGTAGGGTTAGACACTTAAAGGTTAGAGTTAGGGTAGAGTTAGACACTTAGAGATTAGGGTAGAGTTAGACACTTAAAGGTTAGGGTTAGAGTAGGGTTGGACACTTAAAGGTTAGGGTAGGGTTAGACACTTAACGGTTAGGGTTAGAGTAGGGTTGGACACTTAAAGGTTAGGGTTGGGTTAGACACTTAAAGGTTAGGGTTAGGGTAGAGTTAGACACTTGGAGGTTAGGGTAGAGTTAGACACTTGGAGGTTAGGCTTAGACACTTAAAGGTTAAGGGTAGGGTAAGAAACTTAAACGTTAGGGTTAGGATAGAGTAAGACACTTTGAGTTTTTTTCCCAAAAGTTTGCTAGGGAAATGCAGGAAAAAAGCTGGCATAACAATGAGCTGAGAAGACTAAATGTGAACATTGCCAGCGTTCAGGAAACGCCCATTGCAGACTTGGCATGCTAAAGATGGACTACACATTCTATTGGCAGGGGAAAGGTTCTGAAGAGCCATGGAAAAATGGAGTTGGCTTCACAGTGAAGAATTAACCTACTGCATATGATAGAAGCAGGCAGCAAGGGTAGAGAAAGACTCATCACTCTTCACCATAACACCCTTGAAGACTCAGTTACGCTTGTCAGTGTGTACGCTCCAACACTATCGTCCACAACAAACGCAAAGAACGGGTTCTACGAGAACCTCGCATCCACCATCAGCAGCATCGCAATCTGGGTGACTTCAATGCCAGAGTGAGCACAGATCATGGCTCATGGCCCTTCTGCCTGGGACAGTTTGTGGTGGGCAGAATGAACGAGAACGACCAACGACTGTTGGAGCTTTGCACATACTATGAACTGTGCATCACCAACTCCTACTTCAGGACTAAGCCTCAGTACAAGGTGTCTTGACGACACCCACGATCAAAGCACTGGCATCAGCTGGATCTTATCTTGGTCGGACGCGCCGCTATCAAGAACGTTCTCCATAAACGCTCTTACCACAGCACAGACTGTGACACAGGTCACTCTTTGGTCTGCTGCAAGATCAGGCTACAAATAAGACCCTGAGCACCTTTCTGATCTCTATGTATCTAACCCTAATCCTAACCCTAATCCATGTGGACATGATTACAAAATAAGAAAACAGCACAGCTCCAATGACTTTCGGAAACATTTTTTCATGCTCGGAATTGCTGAAGCTGTGGGCTGCGTCTGTAAAAGCCTTACGCTTCCGGAAATTAGCCAAAACTAAATGTCCCCTTCCGTATACATGCACCTTTGATAAGTTGTAATGCACCTTTGATAAGTTTTAATGCACCTGAGCACTGTATACAATGGTTTTGTTATGAATTCTTTTCATTTTGCAGATGATCTGATTGTAATTAACAAGCCGTATGGATTACCTTCTCATGGTAAGTTCTTCAAAATTCTTAGCATTTATATTTCAATAAATCATGGTACGTTCTTCAAAATTCTTAGCAATTATATTTCAATAAATCATGGTAAGTTCTTCAAAATTCTTAGCATTTATATTTCAATAAATCATGGTAAGTTCTTCAAAATTCTTAGCATTTATATTTCAATAAATCATGGTAAGTTCTTCAAAATTCTTAGCATTTATATTTCAATAAATCATGGTAAGTTCTTCAAAATTCTTAGCATTTATATTTCAATAAATCATGGTACGTTCTTCAAAATTCTTAGCAATTATATTTCAATAAATCATGGTAAGTTCTTCAAAATTCTTAGCATTTATATTTCAATAAAT
This sequence comes from Sepiola atlantica, assembly GCA_963556195.1. Classification (NCBI taxonomy): domain Eukaryota; kingdom Metazoa; phylum Mollusca; class Cephalopoda; order Sepiida; family Sepiolidae; genus Sepiola; species Sepiola atlantica. Next base: position 64,772,751 of record OY744534.1, read on the forward strand.
CATGGTAAGTTCTTCAAAATTCTTAGCATTTATATTTCGATAAATCATGGTAAGTTCTTCAAAATTCTTAGCATTTATATTTCAATAAATCATGGTAAGTTCTTCAAAATTCTTAGAATTTATATTTCAATAAATCATGGTAAGTTTTTCAAAATTCTTAGCATTTATATTTCAATAAATCATGGTACGTTCTTCAAAATTCTTTACATTTATATTTCAATAAATCATGGTAAGTTCTTCAAAATTCTTAGCATTCATATTTCAATAAATCATGGTAAGTTCTTCAAAATTCTTAGCATTTATATTTCAATAAATCATGGTAAGTTCTTCAAAATTCTTAGAATTTATATTTCAATAAATCATGGTAAGTTCTTCAAAATTCTTAGCGTTTATATTTCAATAAATTATGGTAAGTTCTTCAAAATTCATAGCATTTATATTTCAATAAATCATGGTAAGTTCTTCAAAATTCTTTGCAGTTATATTTCAATAAATCATGGTAAGTTCTTCAAAATTCTTAGCATTTATATTTCAATAAATCATGGTAAGTTCTTCAAAATTCTTAGCATTTATATTTCAATAAATACTGGTAAGTTCTTCAAAATTCTTAGCATTTATATTTCAATAAATCATGGTACGTTCTTCAAAATTCTTAGCAATTATATTTCAATAAATCATGGTAAGTTCTTCAAAATTCTTAGCATTTATATTTCAATAAATCATGGTAAGTTCTTCAAAATTCTTAACATTTATATTTCAATAAATCATGGTAAGTTCTTCAAAATTCTTAGCGTTTATATTTCAATAAATTATGGTAAGTTCTTCAAAATTCATAGCATTTATATTTCAATAAATCATGGTAAGTTCTTCAAAAGACTTTGCAGTTATATTTCAATAAATCATGGTAAGTTCTTCAAAATTCTTAGCATTTATATTTCAATAAATCATGGTAAGTTCTTCAAAATTCTTAGCATTTATATTTCAATAAATCATGGTACGTTCTTCAAAATTCTTAGCAATTATATTTCAATAAATCATGGTAAGTTCTTCAAAATTCTTAGCATTGATATTTCAATAAATCATGGTAAGTTCTTCAAAATTCTTAGCATTTATATTTCGATAAATAATGGTAAGTTCTTCAAAATTCTTAGCATTTATATTTCAATAAATCATGGTAAGTTCTTCAAAATTCTTAACATTTATATTTCAATAAAGCATGGTAAGTTCTTCAAAATTCTTAGCATTCATATTTCAATAAATCATGGTAAGTTCTTCAAAATTCTTAGCATTTATATTTCAATAAATCCTGGTAAGTTCTTCAAAATTCTTAGAATTTATATTTCAATAAATCATGGTAAGTTCTTCAAAATTCTTAGCGTTTATATTTCAATAAATTATGGTAAGTTCTTCAAAATTCATAGCATTTATATTTCAATAAATCATGGTAAGTTCTTCAAAATTCTTTGCAGTTATATTTCAATAAATCATGGTAAGTTCTTCAAAATTCTTAGCATTTATATTTCAATAAATCATGGTAAGTTCTTCAAAATTCTTAGCATTTATATTTCAATAAATCATGGTAAGTTCTTCAAAATTCTTAGCATTTATATTTCAATAAATCATGGTAAGTTCTTCAAAATTCTTAGCATTTATATTTCAATAAATCCTGGTAAGTTCTTCAAAATTCTTAGAATTTATATTTCAATAAATCATGGTAAGTTCTTCAAAATTCTTAGCGTTTATATTTCAATAAATTATGGTAAGTTCTTCAAAATTCATAGCATTTATATTTCAATAAATCATGGTAAGTTCTTCAAAATTCTTTGCAGTTATATTTCAATAAATCATGGTAAGTTCTTCAAAATTCTTAGCATTTATATTTCAATAAATCATGGTAAGTTCTTCAAAATTCTTAGCATTTATATTTCAATAAATCATGGTAAGTTCTTCAAAATTCTTAGCATTTATATTTCAATAAATCATGGTAAGTTCTTCAAAATTCTTAGCATTTATATTTCAATAAATCATGGTACGTTCTTCAAAATTCTTAGCAATTATATTTCAATAAATCATGGTAAGTTCTTCAAAATTCTTAGCATTTATATTTCGATAAATAATGGTAAGTTCTTCAAAATTCTTAGCATTTATATTTCAATAAATCATGGTAAGTTCTTCAAAATTCTTAACATTTATATTTCAATAAATCATGGTAAGTTCTTCAAAATTCTTAGCGTTTATATTTCAATAAATTATGGTAAGTTCTTCAAAATTCATAGCATTTATATTTCAATAAATCATGGTAAGTTCTTCAAAATTCTTAGCATTCATATTTCAATAAATCATAGTAAGTTCTTCAAAATTCTTAGCATTTATATTTCAATAAATCATGGTAAGTTCTTCAAAATTCTTAGAATTTATATTTCAATAAATCATGGTAAGTTCTTCAAAATTCTTAGAATTTATATTTCAATAAATCATGGTAAGTTCTTCAAAATTCTTAACATTTATATTTCAATAAATCATGGTAAGTTCTTCAAAATTCTTAGCATTCATATTTCAATAAATCATGGTAAGTTCTTCAAAATTCTTAGCATTTATATTTCAATAAATCATGGTAAGTTCTTCAAAATTCTTAGAATTTATATTTCAATAAATCATGGTAAGTTCTTCAAAATTCTTAGCATTTATATTTCAATAAATTATGGTAAGTTCTTCAAAATTCTTAGCATTTATATTTCAATAAATCATGGTAAGTTCTTCAAAATTCTTTGCAGTTATATTTCAATAAATCATGGTACGTTCTTCAAAATTCTTAGCATTTATATTTCAATAAATCATGGTAAGTTCTTCAAAATTCTTTGCAGTTATATTTCAATAAATCATTGTAAGTTCTTCAAAATTCTTAGCATTTATATTTCAATAAATCATGGTAAGTTCTTCAAAATTCTTAGCATTTATATTTCAATAAATCATGGTACGTTCTTTAAAATTCTTAGCAATTATATTTCAATAAATCATGGTAAGTTCTTCAAAATTCTTAGCATTTATATTTCAATAAATCATGGTAAGTTCTTCAAAATTCTTAGCATTTATATTTCGATAAATCATGGTAAGTTCTTCAAAATTCTTAGCATTTATATTTCAATAAATCATGGTAAGTTCTTCAAAATTCTTAGAATTTATATTTCAATAAATCATGGTAAGTTTTTCAAAATTCTTAGCATTTATATTTCAATAAATCATGGTACGTTCTTCAAAATTCTTTACATTTATATTTCAATAAATCATGGTAAGTTCTTCAAAATTCTTAGCATTCATATTTCAATAAATCATGGTAAGTTCTTCAAAATTCTTAGCATTTATATTTCAATAAATCATGGTAAGTTCTTCAAAATTCTTAGAATTTATATTTCAATAAATCATGGTAAGTTCTTCAAAATTCTTAGCGTTTATATTTCAATAAATTATGGTAAGTTCTTCAAAATTCATAGCATTTATATTTCAATAAATCATGGTAAGTTCTTCAAAATTCTTTGCAGTTATATTTCAATAAATCATGGTAAGTTCTTCAAAATTCTTAGCATTTATATTTCAATAAATCATGGTAAGTTCTTCAAAATTCTTAGCATTTATATTTCAATAAATACTGGTAAGTTCTTCAAAATTCTTAGCATTTATATTTCAATAAATCATGGTACGTTCTTCAAAATTCTTAGCAATTATATTTCAATAAATCATGGTAAGTTCTTCAAAATTCTTAGCATTTATATTTCAATAAATCATGGTAAGTTCTTCAAAATTCTTAACATTTATATTTCAATAAATCATGGTAAGTTCTTCAAAATTCTTAGCGTTTATATTTCAATAAATTATGGTAAGTTCTTCAAAATTCATAGCATTTATATTTCAATAAATCATAGTAAGTTCTTCAAAAGACTTTGCAGTTATATTTCAATAAATCATGGTAAGTTCTTCAAAATTCTTAGCATTTATATTTCAATAAATCATGGTAAGTTCTTCAAAATTCTTAGCATTTATATTTCAATAAATCATGGTACGTTCTTCAAAATTCTTAGCAATTATATTTCAATAAATCATGGTAAGTTCTTCAAAATTCTTAGCATTGATATTTCAATAAATCATGGTAAGTTCTACAAAATTCTTAGCATTTATATTTCGATAAATAATGGTAAGTTCTTCAAAATTCTTAGCATTTATATTTCAATAAATCATGGTAAGTTCTTCAAAATTCTTAACATTTATATTTCAATAAAGCATGGTAAGTTCTTCAAAATTCTTTGCAGTTATATTTCAATAAATCATGGTAAGTTCTTCAAAATTCTTAGCATTTATATTTCAATAAATCATGGTAAGTTCTTCAAAATTCTTAGCATTTATATTTCAATAAATCATGGTAAGTTCTTCAAAATTCTTAGCATTTATATTTCAATAAATCATGGTAAGTTCTTCAAAATTCTTAGCATTTATATTTCAATAAATCCTGGTAAGTTCTTCAAAATTCTTAGCATTTATATTTCAATAAATCATGGTAAGTTCTTCAAAATTCTTTGCAGTTATATTTCAATAAATTATGGTAAGTTCTTCAAAATTCATAGCATTTATATTTCAATAAATCATGGTAAGTTCTTCAAAATTCTTTGCAGTTATATTTCAATAAATCATGGTAAGTTCTTCAAAATTCTTAACATTTATATTTCAATAAATCATGGTAAGTTCTTCAAAATTCTTAGCATTTATATTTCAATAAATCATGGTAAGTTCTTCAAAATTCTTTGCAGTTATATTTCAATAAATCATGGTACGTTCTTCAAAATTCTTAGCATTTATATTTCAATAAATCATGGTAAGTTCTTCAAAATTCTTTGCAGTTATATTTCAATAAATCATGGTAAGTTCTTCAAAATTCATAGCATTTATATTTCAATAAATCATGGTAAGTTCTTCAAAATTCTTTGCAGTTATATTTCAATAAATCATGGTAAGTTCTTCAAAATTCTTAGCATTTATATTTCAATAAATCATGGTAAGTTCTTCAAAATTCTTAGCATTTATATTTCAATAAATCATGGTAAGTTCTTCAAAATTCTTAGCATTTATATTTCAATAAATCATGGTAAGTTCTTCAAAATTCTTAGCATTTATATTTCAATAAATCATGGTACGTTCTTCAAAATTCTTAGCAATTATATTTCAATAAATCATGGTAAGTTCTTCAAAATTCTTAGCATTTATATTTCGATAAATCATGGTAAGTTCTTCAAAATTCTTAGCATTTATATTTCGATAAATAATGGTAAGTTCTTCAAAATTCTTAGCATTTATATTTCGATAAATCATGGTAAGTTCTTCAAAATTCTTAACATTTATATTTCAATAAATCATGGTCAGTTCTTCAAAATTCTTAGCGTTTATATTTCAATAAATTATGGTAAGTTCTTCAAAATTCATAGCATTTATATTTCAATAAATCATGGTAAGTTCTTCAAAATTCTTTGCAGTTATATTTCAATAAATCATGGTACGTTCTTCAAAATTCTTAGCATTTATATTTCAATAAATCATGGTAAGTTCTTCAAAATTCTTAGCATTTATATTTCAATAAATCATGGTACGTTCTTCAAAATTCTTAGCAATTATATTTCAATAAATCATGGTAAGTTCTTCAAAATTCTTAGCATTTATATTTCGATAAATCATGGTAAGTTCTTCAAAATTCTTAGCATTTATATTTCGATAAATAATGGTAAGTTCTTCAAAATTCTTAGCATTTATATTTCAATAAATCATGGTAAGTTCTTCAAAATTCTTAACATTTATATTTCAATAAATCATGGTAAGTTCTTCAAAATTCTTAGCGTTTATATTTCAATAAATTATGGTAAGTTCTTCAAAATTCATAGCATTTATATTTCAATAAATCATGGTAAGTTCTTCAAAATTCTTAGCATTCATATTTCAATAAATCATGGTAAGTTCTTCAAAATTCTTAGCATTTATATTTCAATAAATCATGGTAAGTTCTTCAAAATTCTTAGAATTTATATTTCAATAAATCATGGTAAGTTCTTCAAAATTCTTAGAATTTATATTTCAATAAATCATGGTAAGTTCTTCAAAATTCTTAGCATTTATATTTCAATAAATCATGGTAAGTTCTTCAAAATTCTTAACATTTATATTTCAATAAATCATGGTAAGTTCTTCAAAATTCTTAGCATTCATATTTCAATAAATCATGGTAAGTTCTTCAAAATTCTTAGCATTTATATTTCAATAAATCATGGTAAGTTCTTCAAAATTCTTAGAATTTATATTTCAATAAATCATGGTAAGTTCTTCAAAATTCTTAGCATTTATATTTCAATAAATTATGGTAAGTTCTTCAAAATTCATAGCATTTATATTTCAATATATCATGGTAAGTTCTTCAAAATTCTTTGCAGTTATATTTCAATAAATCATGGTAAGTTCTTCAAAATTCTTAGCATTTATATTTCAATAAATCATGGTGAGTTCTTAAAAATTCTTAGCATTTATATTTCAATAAATCATGGTAAGTTCTTCAAAATTCTTAGCATTTATATTTCAATAAATCATGGTAAGTTCTTCAAAATTCTTTGCAGTTATATTTCAATAAATCATGGTACGTTCTTCAAAATTCTTAGCATTTATATTTCAATAAATCATGGTAAGTTCTTCAAAATTCTTTGCAGTTATATTTCAATAAATCATTGTAAGTTCTTCAAAATTCTTAGCATTTATATTTCAATAAATCATGGTAAGTTCTTCAAAATTCTTTGCAGTTATATTTCAATAAATCATGGTAAGTTCTTCAAAATTCTTAGCATTTATATTTCAATAAATCATGGTAAGTTCTTAAAAATTCTTAGCATTTATATTTCAATAAATCATGGTAAGTTCTTCAAAATTCTTAGCATTCATATTTCAATAAATCATGGTAAGTTCTTCAAAATTCTTAGCATTTATATTTCAATAAATCATGGTAAGTTCTTCAAAATTCTTAGAATTTATATTTTAATAAATCATGGTAAGTTCTTCAAAATTCTTAGCATTTATATTTCAATAAATTATGGTAAGTTCTTCAAAATTCTTAGCATTTATATTTCAATAAATCATGGTAAGTTCTTCAAAATTCTTTGCAGTTATATTTCAATAAATCATGGTAAGTTCTTCAAAATTCTTAGCATTTATATTTCAATAAATCATGGTGAGTTCTTCAAAATTCTTAGCATTTATATTTCAATAAATCATGGTAAGTTCTTCAAAATTCTTAGCATTTATATTTCAATAAATCATGGTAAGTTCTTCAAAATTCTTTGCAGTTATATTTCAATAAATCATGGTACGTTCTTCAAAATTCTTAGCATTTATATTTCAATAAATCATGGTAAGTTCTTCAAAATTCTTTGCAGTTATATTTCAATAAATCATGGTAAGTTCTTCAAAATTCATAGCATTTATATTTCAATAAATCATGGTAAGTTCTTCAAAATTCTTTGCAGTTATATTTCAATAAATCATGGTAAGTTCTTCAAAATTCTTAGCATTTATATTTCAATAAATCATGGTAAGTTCTTCAAAATTCTTAGCATTTATATTTCAATAAATCATGGTAAGTTCTTCAAAATTCTTAGCATTTATATTTCAATAAATCATGGTAAGTTCTTCAAAATTCTTAGCATTTATATTTCAATAAATCATGGTACGTTCTTCAAAATTCTTAGCAATTATATTTCAATAAATCATGGTAAGTTCTTCAAAATTCTTAGCATTTATATTTCGATAAATCATGGTAAGTTCTTCAAAATTCTTAGCATTTATATTTCGATAAATAATGGTAAGTTCTTCAAAATTCTTAGCATTTATATTTCGATAAATCATGGTAAGTTCTTCAAAATTCTTAACATTTATATTTCAATAAATCATGGTAAGTTCTTCAAAATTCTTAGCGTTTATATTTCAATAAATTATGGTAAGTTCTTCAAAATTCATAGCATTTATATTTCAATAAATCATGGTAAGTTCTTCAAAATTCTTTGCAGTTATATTTCAATAAATCATGGTACGTTCTTCAAAATTCTTAGCATTTATATTTCAATAAATCATGGTAAGTTCTTCAAAATTCTTTGCAGTTATATTTCAATAAATCATGGTAAGTTCTTCAAAATTCTTAGCATTTATATTTCAATAAATCATGGTACGTTCTTCAAAATTCTTAGCAATTATATTTCAATAAATCATGGTAAGTTCTTCAAAATTCTTTGCAGTTATATTTCAATAAATCATGGTAAGTTCTTCAAAATTCTTTGCAGTTATATTTCAATAAATGATGGTAAGTTCTTCAAAATTCTTAGCATTTATATTTCAATAAATCATGGTAAGTTCTTCAAAATTCTTAGCATTTATATTTCGATAAATCATGGTAAGTTCTTCAAAATTCTTAGCATTTATATTTCGATAAATAATGGTAAGTTCTTCAAAATTCTTAGCATTTATATTTCAATAAATCATGGTAAGTTCTTCAAAATTCTTAACATTTATATTTCAATAAATCATGGTAAGTTCTTCAAAATTCTTAGCGTTTATATTTCAATAAATTATGGTAAGTTCTTCAAAATTCATAGCATTTATATTTCAATAAATCATGGTAAGTTCTTCAAAATTCTTAGCATTCATATTTCAATAAATCATGGTAAGTTCTTCAAAATTCTTAGCATTTATATTTCAATAAATCATGGTAAGTTCTTCAAAATTCTTAGAATTTATATTTCAATAAATCATGGTAAGTTCTTCAAAATTCTTAGAATTTATATTTCAATAAATCATGGTAAGTTCTTCAAAATTCTTAGCATTTATATTTCAATAAATCATGGTAAGTTCTTCAAAATTCTTAACATTTATATTTCAATAAATCATGGTAAGTTCTTCAAAATTCTTAGCATTCATATTTCAATAAATCATGGTAAGTTCTTCAAAATTCTTAGCATTTATATTTCAATAAATCATGGTAAGTTCTTCAAAATTCTTAGCATTTATATTTCAATAAATCATGGTAAGTTCTTCAAAATTCTTAGCATTTATATTTCAATAAATTATGGTAAGTTCTTCAAAATTCATAGCATTTATATTTCAATAAATCATGGTAAGTTCTTCAAAATTCTTTGCAGTTATATTTCAATAAATCATGGTAAGTTCTTCAAAATTCTTAGCATTTATATTTCAATAAATCATGGTGAGTTCTTAAAAATTCTTAGCATTTATATTTCAATAAATCATGGTAAGTTCTTCAAAATTCTTTGCAGTTATATTTCAATAAATCATGGTACGTTCTTCAAAATTCTTAGCATTTATATTTCAATAAATGATGGTAAGTTCTTCAAAATTCTTTGCAGTTATATTTCAATAAATCATTGTAAGTTCTTCAAAATTCTTAGCATTTATATTTCAATAAATCATGGTAAGTTCTTCAAAATTCTTTGCAGTTATATTTCAATAAATCATGGTAAGTTCTTCAAAATTCTTAGCATTTATATTTCAATAAATCATGGTAAGTTCTTAAAAATTCTTAGCATTTATATTTCAATAAATCATGGTAAGTTCTTCAAAATTCTTTGCAGTTATATTTCAATAAATCATGGTAAGTTCTTCAAAATTCTTGGCAGTTATATTTCAATAAATCATGGTAAGTTCTTCAAAATTCTTAGCATTTATATTTCAATAAATCATGGTAAGTTCTTCAAAATTCTTAGCATTCATATTTCAATAAATCATGGTAAGTTCTTCAAAATTCTTAGCATTTATATTTCAATAAATCATGGTAAGTTCTTCAAAATTCTTAACATTTATATTTCAATAAATCATGGTAAGTTCTTCAAAATTCTTAGCATTCATATTTCAATAAATCATGGTAAGTTCTTCAAAATTCTTAGCATTTATATTTCAATAAATCATGGTAAGTTCTTCAAAATTCTTAGAATTTATATTTCAATAAATCATGGTAAGTTCTTCAAAATTCTTAGCATTTATATTTCAATAAATTATGGTAAGTTCTTCAAAATTCATAGCATTTATATTTCAATAAATCATGGTAAGTTCTTCAAAATTCTTTGCAGTTATATTTCAATAAATCATGGTAAGTTCTTCAAAATTCTTAGCATTTATATTTCAATAAATCATGGTGAGTTCTTAAAAATTCTTAGCATTTATATTTCAATAAATCATGGTAAGTTCTTCAAAATTCTTAGCATTTATATTTCAATAAATCATGGTAAGTTCTTCAAAATTCTTTGCAGTTATATTTCAATAAATCATGGTACGTTCTTCAAAATTCTTAGCATTTATATTTCAATAAATCATGGTAAGTTCTTCAAAATTCTTTGCAGTTATATTTCAATAAATCATTGTAAGTTCTTCAAAATTCTTAGCATTTATATTTCAATAAATCATGGTACGTTCTTCAAAATTCTTTGCAGTTATATTTCAATAAATCATGGTAAGTTCTTCAAAATTCTTAGCATTTATATTTCAATAAATCATGGTAAGTTCTTCAAAATTCTTAACATTTATATTTCAATAAATCATGGTAAGTTCTTCAAAATTCTTAGCATTCATATTTCAATAAATCATGGTAAGTTCTTCAAAATTCTTAGCATTTATATTTCAATAAATCATGGTAAGTTCTTCAAAATTCTTAGAATTTATATTTCAATAAATCATGGTAAGTTCTTCAAAATTCTTAGCATTTATATTTCAATAAATTATGGTAAGTTCTTCAAAATTCATAGCATTTATATTTCAATAAATCATGGTAAGTTCTTCAAAATTCTTTGCAGTTATATTTCAATAAATCATGGTAAGTTCTTCAAAATTCTTAGCATTTATATTTCAATAAATCATGGTGAGTTCTTAAAAATTCTTAGCATTTATATTTCAATAAATCATGGTAAGTTCTTCAAAATTCTTTGCAGTTATATTTCAATAAATCATGGTAAGTTCTTCAAAATTCTTAGCATTTATATTTCAATAAATCATGGTGAGTTCTTAAAAATTCTTAGCATTTATATTTCAATAAATCATGGTAAGTTCTTCAAAATTCTTAGCATTTATATTTCAATAAATCATGGTAAGTTCTTCAAAATTCTTTGCAGTTATATTTCAATAAATCATGGTACGTTCTTCAAAATTCTTAGCATTTATATTTCAATAAATCATGGTAAGTTCTTCAAAATTCTTTGCAGTTATATTTCAATAAATCATTGTAAGTTCTTCAAAATTCTTAGCATTTATATTTCAATAAATCATGGTAAGTTCTTCAAAATTCTTTGCAGTTATATTTCAATAAATCATGGTAAGTTCTTCAAAATTCTTAGCATTTATATTTCAATAAATCATGGTAAGTTCTTAAAAATTCTTAGCATTTATATTTCAATAAATCATGGTAAGTTCTTCAAAATTCTTAGCATTCATATTTCAATAAATCATGGTAAGTTCTTCAAAATTCTTAGCATTTATATTTCAATAAATCATGGTAAGTTCTTCAAAATTCTTAGAATTTATATTTTAATAAATCATGGTAAGTTCTTCAAAATTCTTAGCATTTATATTTCAATAAATTATGGTAAGTTCTTCAAAATTCTTAGCATTTATATTTCAATAAATCATGGTAAGTTCTTCAAAATTCTTTGCAGTTATATTTCAATAAATCATGGTAAGTTCTTCAAAATTCTTAGCATTTATATTTCAATAAATCATGGTGAGTTCTTCAAAATTCTTAGCATTTATATTTCAATAAATCATGGTAAGTTCTTCAAAATTCTTAGCATTTATATTTCAATAAATCATGGTAAGTTCTTCAAAATTCTTTGCAGTTATATTTCAATAAATCATGGTACGTTCTTCAAAATTCTTAGCATTTATATTTCAATAAATCATGGTAAGTTCTTCAAAATTCTTTGCAGTTATATTTCAATAAATCATGGTAAGTTCTTCAAAATTCATAGCATTTATATTTCAATAAATCATGGTAAGTTCTTCAAAATTCTTTGCAGTTATATTTCAATAAATCATGGTAAGTTCTTCAAAATTCTTAGCATTTATATTTCAATAAATCATGTTAAGTTCTTCAAAATTCTTAGCATTTATATTTCAATAAATCATGGTAAGTTCTTCAAAATTCTTAGCATTTATATTTCAATAAATCATGGTAAGTTCTTCAAAATTCTTAGCATTTATATTTCAATAAATCATGGTACGTTCTTCAAAATTCTTAGCAATTATATTTCAATAAATCATGGTAAGTTCTTCAAAATTCTTAGCATTTATATTTCGATAAATCATGGTAAGTTCTTCAAAATTCTTAGCATTTATATTTCGATAAATAATGGTAAGTTCTTCAAAATTCTTAGCATTTATATTTCGATAAATCATGGTAAGTTCTTCAAAATTCTTAACATTTATATTTCAATAAATCATGGTAAGTTCTTCAAAATTCTTAGCGTTTATATTTCAATAAATTATGGTAAGTTCTTCAAAATTCATAGCATTTATATTTCAATAAATCATGGTAAGTTCTTCAAAATTCTTTGCAGTTATATTTCAATAAATCATGGTACGTTCTTCAAAATTCTTAGCATTTATATTTCAATAAATCATGGTAAGTTCTTCAAAATTCTTTGCAGTTATATTTCAATAAATCATGGTAAGTTCTTCAAAATTCTTAGCATTTATATTTCAATAAATCATGGTACGTTCTTCAAAATTCTTAGCAATTATATTTCAATAAATCATGGTAAGTTCTTCAAAATTCTTTGCAGTTATATTTCAATAAATCATGGTAAGTTCTTCAAAATTCTTTGCAGTTATATTTCAATAAATGATGGTAAGTTCTTCAAAATTCTTAGCATTTATATTTCAATAAATCATGGTACGTTCTTCAAAATTCTTAGCAATTATATTTCAATAAATCATGGTAAGTTCTTCAAAATTCTTAGCATTTATATTTCGATAAATCATGGTAAGTTCTTCAAAATTCTTAGCATTTATATTTCGATAAATAATGGTAAGTTCTTCAAAATTCTTAGCATTTATATTTCAATAAATCATGGTAAGTTCTTCAAAATTCTTAGCATTTATATTTCAATAAATCATGGTAAGTTCTTCAAAATTCTTAGCGTTTATATTTCAATAAATTATGGTAAGTTCTTCAAAATTCATAGCATTTATATTTCAATAAATCATGGTAAGTTCTTCAAAATTCTTAGCATTCATATTTCAATAAATCATGGTAAGTTCTTCAAAATTCTTAGCATTTATATTTCAATAAATCATGGTAAGTTCTTCAAAATTCTTAGCATTCATATTTCAATAAATCATGGTAAGTTCTTCAAAATTCTTAGAATTTATATTTCAATAAATCATGGTAAGTTCTTCAAAATTCTTAGCATTTATATTTCAATAAATCATGGTAAGTTCTTCAAAATTCTTAACATTTATATTTCAATAAATCATGGTAAGTTCTTCAAAATTCTTAGCATTCATATTTCAATAAATCATGGTAAGTTCTTCAAAATTCTTAGCATTTATATTTCAATAAATCATGGTAAGTTCTTCAAAATTCTTAGCATTTATATTTCAATAAATCATGGTAAGTTCTTCAAAATTCTTAGCATTTATATTTCAATAAATTATGGTAAGTTCTTCAAAATTCATAGCATTTATATTTCAATAAATCATGGTAAGTTCTTCAAAATTCTTTGCAGTTATATTTCAATAAATCATGGTAAGTTCTTCAAAATTCTTAGCATTTATATTTCAATAAATCATGGTGAGTTCTTAAAAATTCTTAGCATTTATATTTCAATAAATCATGGTAAGTTCTTCAAAATTCTTAGCATTTATATTTCAATAAATCATGGTAAGTTCTTCAAAATTCTTTGCAGTTATATTTCAATAAATCATGGTACGTTCTTCAAAATTCTTAGCATTTATATTTCAATAAATCATGGTAAGTTCTTCAAAATTCTTTGCAGTTATATTTCAATAAATCATTGTAAGTTCTTCAAAATTCTTAGCATTTATATTTCAATAAATCATGGTAAGTTCTTCAAAATTCTTTGCAGTTATATTTCAATAAATCATGGTAAGTTCTTCAAAATTCTTAGCATTTATATTTCAATAAATCATGGTAAGTTCTTAAAAATTCTTAGCATTTATATTTCAATAAATCATGGTAAGTTCTTCAAAATTCTTTGCAGTTATATTTCAATAAATCATGGTAAGTTCTTCAAAATTCTTGGCAGTTATATTTCAATAAATCATGGTAAGTTCTTCAAAATTCTTAGCATTTATATTTCAATAAATCATGGTAAGTTCTTCAACATTCTTAGCATTTATATTTCAATAAATCAGCACAAAATCGATAATGAAACTGGTTGAAAATTAATTTTGTATTGTTTTAAAATTCGGGAAGCAAGAATTACATTGAAGATAATTTAGAATCAAAAATGAAAAACAACATAAATATATATTGAGGAGGGCAGTTTAAAATGGAAGCTGGTAACAGTGAAATCCGATCTGGAGGCGATCACTGACTCTACGATTTATGCTCTTCAACAGTGGAATCATAAATATATAGAAATGCCACCCTTATTATCATTAATAACAAAGACAGCAGTCAGTGTCCTGATCGACCTAGGTGAAATGATATTGATTATTTTCCCTTGTACAATCACTCGGTTAATAGTGGAAAGTGGAATCCCGCGATTTGCGACGATTTGACACTGATTAAGTCCACCTTCAGATTACCCTATATTATGGCTCCTCTGAAATCCTCACAATTCTGATGCTTCATTGACCTTGTGTCATAGTCAAAAGGTGATATATGATAAAAATATCTGAAACACAAAAAATGTTAATTAGTATAAAATATTGATGCTTCAAACTTTTACCGCTGCTTTGTACGGCTCCGAGTGCTGGCCGTCGGCGAAGGAAGCAGAAACTTTAAACATGTATGAATTATTTCTGTCCGGTGTCTATTTACTTCTTTCATGTATGTGTAGCTGGATATCACAAATGAAACATTGAAAAGTGTGCGACGTGCTCGTACGCATTCTAGAATTTGTCTTATCAAGGAAAGAGCCATCTCAACCCCTTTTCGGTGATAGCTGATGCAAGTATTTTTTTTTTAAGAAAGTGGCTGTAAAGGAACAAGAGAGATTCTTGGATGATATCCAATGCAACTCGTAGGCAATACACGATTCAGAAACCAAACTTGTTTATCGAAGTAATTTTCTTTTCACATGTATGCAATGATTCGCAATGTGTATTTTAAATTTACGTATGAGAGACAAAAGTATTTATTTCATGTATGCATCTGTGCTGTTCAGATTTCACAAACTCGTGGATAGCATCCCATGACTGATTTTTTTTGTTTGTTTGTTTTCCCAGTAAATAACCGGTTTTGATTCTCCATTTTTATAGGTGGTCCAGGTGTGCAGGTCAATATTGCAAACTCACTTTCTGAACTTGCTAAAAAGATTCACCATTCTGGAGAGATTCATCTTATTCATCGTTTAGACAAAGAGACAACTGGTGTGATGCTGCTTGCAAAGTAAGTCATTTTCCATTTCATCACGATACGAATCTTACTATGGCTGCAACAATGAAAAGACAAATGCTTCACATCCGACAATTCTTAATTATTGTTTTATTTCTTTATTTTTTTAACATAGTTCACCCCAACACAAAGGAAGTTGCCACTGTAGCCGTAAAGAGCTACTGAGAATTAGGGTGAAAGTTTTTTTGGGGGGGTCATCCTAAGTTGGGAGCTGTGCAGCGAGATGTTTGTTCATATTAGTTTTAAATTTCTGCATGCCGGTACAGTCGAGCAAACAGGGAGCTGGGAGGGAGTTCCAGAGGCTGGCAGCATGAGGAAAGAAGCTATTGGAGTAGAAGGCTCTCCGGCATCTGGGGGCCTCCACAGTGAATGGATGGGACGTAGCTGATTGTCGGGTTGGTCTACTATATTTACATCAAGGGGACACTAGAGCAGAATTACGTAAACAGTCGGAAAAAGCCAAGTGAAAATGAATCGGCGTCAAAATCAAAACGAGTCAGCCTTCCAACAGAAAAAAATATTGAAACAACATTTTAAGCAAGAAAAACATTCTTCATGTGTTTATTTTTATGAAACATTATTTTTTGAAAAATGAAAATTAATGAAACAACTTATAATTTTTAAATTCTTTTTCCTGAGGAAGTTAAGTTTAAAAATGTTTTTTTTTCGATACTGGTTCAGATGAATTTTAATCGTTTTTATGAATAATTCAATGAATTATAATCTTACATGCTTCATGCTAAGCTACGTATATTTCTTTATTTAAATTCGAACAAATCCTTTGGAAAAGTTTATCCATTAAGCTGTCATATTGTTTTTAGGTATGAGAAATCTTTATAATTTTTATTATAAAGATTTCTCATGAAGGTACCAGTGTCGCGGTTTGAAGAAGAGGAGGGGGAGGTGGGAGGAGAGGAACGAATTAGAAGGTGAAAAAAAGTTAGTATACAAAGTAGCGGCTGCTGCTGCTTTTTTCAAAGGTTGATACCGGTCAACAATTCAGAATTCAGTTTTTAAGATGTCGGCTGCTGCTTTTGCTTCAAATACTCAATATTACCTAATAAAATTTTTTTTTTTACAATGCTTAATTGATTTGTTCGTAAAATGAAACATTTTGCTGTCATTTTTGATAGAATATGTCGTACACTCATGTTTAACCAATCTCTGTTCTGTTGATCTCATTGAACGTTATGTTTGAGAGAAAGATTAAGTTTGAGGTAGCAATAGCAGTAGTTTTATCTTCATTTTCTTATCAATTAGTTTCGTTTCATGGATTGCAAGTAGTGAATAGGGATTAAATTCCGAAGTGAGCTAGCTATAAATAAATAAAAATTTAGAAATTTTAGCTTTTTTTTGTTTTCAAATGAAAACTGGTTATTTAAAATTTTAATGAAATAATCTACATTCAACAGATGAAACTTTTCAAGAAAGATTTGTCTCAGTATTAAGAATCTAATTAATACATTTAAACCTTACTACATATTCGTTTTGTAGTTTTTCTTTATAAAAGAAATTACTTTTACAGAACTACTAAAATGGCTTCTCTACTGAAAAATATGTTCAAAGAACGTCAAGTAATAAAAACCTATTGGGCATTGACTAAAGGAATACCAAATCCACAAAGAGGTAAGTAAAAGTTAACATTTTCAAAATTTCAGAATATATGGATTTATTATGATACTGACAGAAGCTTTATACAATCAAAATGTATTACTAGGGAGAGGAGGGGTCACCCTATATCTCAAAAAATGTTTTTTAATTTTTTGATTTCTATATAAAATAGAGTCCTTCTATATAAAATCAATAGATTTAATGCAAAAAAAAAGTCCGCCTGGAAGAAAAGCTGGCACAAAAAAAGGGTTAATTTTTTATTTTTTTAAGTTCAGGTAAGAAGATAAGTATATGGCTCACCAAACCTGTACACTTTACATTTTTATGGTTCTCTGCTCATTGGAGTAGTTCACCTTCCCATTGTCAACAATGGCCTTCTGTGAGGAGACTGCAATCTTCGCTCTGTCAAAGCATCTGTTTGTCGATGGCTGTCACAGGAACTAAAGCTACCCGTAAAAATAGATTTTTGTTCAAGGTTTATTCCTCTAGATCTGTCGTGTTCTGTTTATGCCTATACATATTAACAGGCTAACCACATGAAGGATGTGGCTCTTCACTATGGAGAGGCTGTATTTTGCGCATCCCATAGTGCTGGGATGCATGGAGACAAGTCGAGGATGCCACGAATCGGGCCATTTCGGAAAGGTATTACTTCTCGACAAATTCTTCCTCTAATTCAATTTTGAGTTTTATTTAATGAATTTGAGTTTTTTTCATTTTCAGATCAAAACTGCAGACGTTATGAAATCTCCAATTAATGTTTGAAAAATAATCTTATTTTGTAGGTATTATTGACATCCCGATTGCAGAAGGAACTGTTGATGGTAAACATCGGGTATGTTGTTGTTCTTCGTCTTCTTTGAGCACGGATGTGAGATCTCCACTTTTTTTTTGTAAATCAGAAAAAACAGAATTCCACTTCTTCTTTGAATTCGTAAAAATCAATTTTTTAAATATTATTTTTTTTGGGGGGGGGGGGGGTGACAATCGACTTGAATGATTTTTGACCTGCTCTTTTTTTAATTATTATTTTTAGATGGTTTTAAAACCTGATTACAATAAGAGCATGCAACCTTTTATGAAGACGAGTAAGGTGAAAAGTCAGCAGGCCATCACGCACTATCGGGTACTTAATGCATCATGCAATTGCGCTTTGGTAGAATGTAACACGGAAACTGGTGAGTATTTTTTGTTGTTGTTGTTGTCGTCGTAAAAAACAAAAAAAATGTAAGCATTTTAATTCCTACTAGATGACCTGTGACCCGTTAAGTGAATGTTGATACATTGTGTATTAGTGTATACTTTTAGTGTCCTAACCCTAACCCTTAACCGATTTTGAAGGTAAATTGGATATTATAAAAAGTGAATTTATTTATTAGTATTTTATAGAACATGTATTAGATTTGAAAATTTGCTGCTTGTACATAAAAGCGTACATATGAAAAACGCTGAAAATCGCAGTTCCAATTAAATTAACCGGAAAACTCTTTTATATACTTATGTATCAAGCAAAAATAGGTTTGTACACCAAAAATTAGCAAAAACTATCGCGTAGAATTGTAATAAAAACAATAAAAATCCATTATATCGTTTAATCGGGTTCGGCCATTGATTTGAGCAAAAAACATGAAATTCAGGGGGAGGTAACCCAGTCTGTCATATTAACAAATAATCAATCAATGGCATTCATCAAAATACGATGAAATTGGTTTTCATTTTTAATTAAAATTTTGCTCGATCATTTTTCCTACTTTTTGGTGAGGATACTTATTTAAATCTGCTGTGTAAGTATATAATACTGCTTTTTTTTGTGTGGTATTGATAATTTAATACGGACGTTTCTCTGTACAAGCACCGAAAAAATTGGTACTTGTCCAGATTAGGACCCAAGCTAAAATCGACTTGGCTTCAGTAGTTTCTAGATGTTTATGTAGACGGCCGGAAAATGCTGAATGAAAAGTCGGTTGCCTGCATCCAAAAAATCCAAAACTAGGCTGGATGTTCAAATAGAAAAAAAGTTTGTTTTTTCACATGTAAAAGTTTTTTTAAAGATATTTTGATATTTTTTATATCACTGAACAAGTGTTAAAACGGGGTTAGGGTTCGTTAAAATTCATTATCGCTTTGATCAATTTTTATTTCCAATTAGTGAGGATTCAACCTTCAGATGACTATCATTTAGAACTGAATTTAACTTTTACTATATCCACTGCACGATGGGTCCTCATCTCAAAAATTCAGAAATAGTTTGTGTTTCTGTTTTTTTTTAGGAAATTATAAAAAAAAGGATTTCAAACGTTGTAGTGATAACACTGAATATGAGAAATGTAGTCGAAATAACCAAAATTAGTCAAATTATTTGCTGTTTGAAACAAAATAGAATTATGAAGTTTTAAAGAAAAACATTTTTGTTTCCCAACACAGGAATAAAACATCAGGTCAGAGTTCATCTGGCTTTTGGTCTGAACACCCCTATTCTTGGAGACCACAAATATTCTCATTTGACTAAAATGGCACCACAGGTAAGTAAGCCGTATGTTTAAATGAAGACAATGTGTTGTTTAAATGAAAAATAATGTTCTCATCTTTTTATCATTCTATAATCACAATAAATCCAGATTTCAATTATAATCAGTTCAATTTATTATCTGCGCAAAAATTTAAACGTTTTTATGCATTTTGTAAATTTTACAATTCTGAAAAAAAAATTTTTTTTAAATATTAAGTATTTTTAAATCTTTTTATAGAATATGCATTTCTTTGAGATTCACCATTTTTATTTTTAGCGCCTTTTTCCTGAAATTCTCGAGCGCCTTCATATTCGTCAGAGCAAAGTAAGACACGTGCCGATGCACCTCCATGCTGTGTCTATGATCTTGCCAGAAATAATAAATGGGAAAAACTTGAGTTTTAAAGCTCCCCTTCCATTCAATTTTTACAAAAATATGAAAAGTCTAAAATTCAGAAAATCTGATAAATCATATTCCAAATAAAGAAAAAAATCTGTTTTCCATCAGACATTTTGTTTTGTTGTTTTCAAAAAAATGGCTTCTTTTGTTACAGTTATTCTCCCATTGCAAATAAAGGCATTTTATTAAAAAAAAAAAACCTGGCTAATTAATAATAAAGTCCACAAAAAGCATCTTGCAAGGCTCGTTGACAACCAACAATGTCGCGATAGCCTCCACCAAGTTCCATGGCTGTTGCCGATCGAATGTGCTTTAAATAACTGAAAAACAAAGGTGAAAAATAACTTTTAGACTGTGGATCTATATAATAATAATAATAATAAATCTATACTAATACATCTATATAATATAATGATACATCTATATAATAATATAATAATAATAATACATCTATATAATATAATAATAATAATACATCTATATAATAATAATAATAAATCTATATAATAATATAATAATAATAATACATCTATATAATAATAATACATCTATATAATATAATAATACATCTATATGATAATAATAATACATCTATATAATATAATAATACATTTATATAATCATAATACATCTATATAATAATAATAATAAATCTATATAATAATAATACATCTATATAATATAATAATACATCTATATAATAATAATACATCTATATCATAATAATTATACATCTATATAATATTAATACATCTATATAATAATAATAATAAATCTATAATAATACATCTATATAATATAATAATACATCTATATAATAATAATAATACATCTATATAATAATAATACATCTATATAATAATAATAATAAATCTATAATAATACATCTATATAATAATATAATAATAATAATACATCTATATAATAATAATAATACATCTATATACTAATAATAATAAATCTATATACTAATAATAAATCTATAATAATACATCTATATAATAATAATAATAATATTAATACATCTATATAATAACAATAAATCTATAATAATACATCTATATAATAATAATAAATCTATAATAATACATCTATATAATAATAATACATCTGTTGCATATAACCTGAAATTAAACGTCACGTGAGCAAAGGGGGGGGAGAGAGCTTATTTATAACTACCGGCAGAAATCCTTCCGACTGAGGCAGTTCTCCAAAACCACCTCGCAGTTCGCTATCACATCCTCTCCGGCCGAAAACAACGCGAAATGTTCACGAGAGGATTAATAGTGATTTCAATCTTTTTTCTTAATACTTCTGATGATACAACTTTCATAGACATTTTCATAGTCATTCTTTAAGCAAACATGTTTCTCAGTAATTTTAACACATTTTGGAGAGTCATTTTTCAACAGGGACCTCAAATACACTTTTCTTAAGAGGCATTTAAACAGATTTCTAAACACATTTTTCAAGAGTCCAAAGGTCACTTTGAAACACAGTTTCCAGATATTTTACATTATAAGAAAGTTACCTTTGTAGTTCTCGTTCGTGCTGGCCCTCATCTTGTTACTGGCTGTGATCGCCGCGCGGCACCTGTTTTTGTGGGCAAATTCTATCTTTAAGCGGAGGATAAAGACACTCGAAGTCGGATTTTCTGAGAGATTTCTTTTGTTCTTTTTATTTCATGCTTTCATTCGAGTGGAGGGGTTTCCATTATTGGTTCTTCATTCACATCTTCCTAGGTTCGTACTCTGTGGGACGTTAGACGCTGTTAGTTTTTCTTAGTAGCTTTGGCCCATATCTCTTCGATTCACACCTCAACTCTTGCATTCGAGAGCTACCTCATGCGCTCGCCACGGGCTTCCATGGTGATCTCTTTTTGATACAGCCCTTATCGCGAGCGATTACATTTTTGGGAAAACTTCGCTCGCTTTTCCGAAACGATGTTGTCGCTTCGAACTCCCATGGCGAACTGATTCTAAAAAGCTAAGTTCTTGTTCTCCGTGGTGACGTGATCATCATTCCCACGCACGATATGGGGACAAAAACGACTCACTCTGATCTCTGACTCAAAGGTCACGTCAGGTGTCTAAATTTATTATGACTATTCTTGGATCAAACACTTCTCTGAACTCACTTCTGAGTCCAGAAACAAAACCTATTTTTCAATAACAAAATTAGCTATTTGATACTAGTTAACCTACTGTGCCTTGCATAATGGGGCCCTACGGTGCTGTAACACTCCTTCCTTCCCTATAAACAAAAAAAACAAAAAATCCCAAGATTTTTCTCTTTTTTTTTAAAAAAAACCAACCCCTCCCTGGGACTGGTAAAAATCCGAGCCTGAGCACTTCTGGGGTTACCATCATTTCACCCCTGCCGGAATGGGACTCGGCACCACATGACAATGTTTCCGGGATGTGGGAGAGTTTGCTCCCTACGGTCGTTGCCGGCTAGGTAAAGCCATCCCCTGTCATAAATCAACATCGGGCGTTTCTCGCCTATATCTCCTGCAAAATCCACCACATAAATTCGCTCTTGCTCACACACGTTCTCCGTGCTCGACCACTTCCCAAAAATTCCCGGTATGTTACACTTTCGGGCCACCATCACTTTCTTAGATTACTTCAACAAACGGTCGGCACACAACCGATTAAAACTAACTGCGCGTTTTATTCTCGCGAAATAGGGGAACAAAAAACAGAAAAAAAAACCCTTCATTAACCTATTCTCTAATGGTCAGCCTCGAAGCTTACTGAAGGTACCGTCGCTATGCTGCTTGCTATATATGGACCATACATTTCTGACACGCCCGTGCTCCCGTCGCGAATGACAGCGAACAAACACCCAGTTTCTAACTCCCAACCCTGTTCATTGAACGTCGAGGACCCCATCCCATGGATCTATCTGGTCGATACGGTATCGGGCGAAATGTCACATCGAATCATCTCTGCTCCCGGAACACGCCGAATGACCACAAACTAGGCCCAACCTATAATCTTATAATTAAATCCAATTAACACCCGGTACCTCCTTTTTTTAAAAATCGATCCCCATGGTTCTATCCGCCCCCGACGCGCGCACCCGAGTCACACCACGCCCCAGCTTAACTCCATCCCCACTGGTGTTGAGCAGACACCAATTTCATGCGTTCCCTTCCCGTGTCCCTATCTATGCGGTAAGGGGGTGGGGTATCTTCGCAGCACACTCGTCGGCAAACATCCAAAATCCACAAAAAAAAAATGGGACCACAATTTCAAAGCTTAACATTTTACACAACTTTCACACACTATCGGCGCAGTTGGGCACACCTGGGTCACAAAAACAACAATTTCCATAACCGACCACCGTCCTTTTCTCGTGGTCCCACAGAATGACCATATCACCGTCATTCTCCCGTTCGCAATTTTAACGTATGCAGGCTTTACCACAGGCCTCGCCACTAGCCCATGGGTGCTCTATAAGGGAGAGCATACGAGCAAACGCCGGGAATCCCTCATTGACATTCCAAGCCTGTACATACTCTGTACACGGGGATTCTTCCCGATAAGATCAACCCTGTCCAAGGGTTTCCGCGATCCGACCCAAACCAACTCTAGCTGCCGCCAGCTGCCCGAACCTAATCAACTCAAATCGCCCGGCTGACCCAAACTTATACCCATTAAATTATCTGCCTTTTTTAAAAAAAATCTTTTACGTAACTGGTATAGCATTCTCACTTAACCGACTAAACTTCTCCAAAGTTCATTCAAAAACAACAATAATAAAAAAAAATAAAAGTCGAACCAATGAATTAATGGCAAACCCTCTCCACAATACAATTACAAATTATGCAGTACAATATTATATTTAAAAAAAAACAATTTCATGCAATACAATTCAATTGAACAAAAAAAAACAAAGACAATTATCCCGGGGCGACATCAGGCGACCCCGCCGGCTGTTCGCACACAGTCCTTTCCCTCTCTCTCTTAGGGTTCCGTTGCCTCAAAGTCCAACCACGGCCTTGCGTCACTCGTGTCCGTCCTGAAACAAAACAGGATTCGTAGACAAAACACTATGCGGCACCAGTCAGCACATGTGCCTCTCACTCACTCTTTTTTTTTTTTCACATTCCTTCTCCCTTTCTCTCACTTTTTTTTTTTCTCTTTCCATCTCATACTTTTTCCTCTTTCTTTTACACTGTCTCTCTCTCTACCAACATATGGCTCATCACTCTCACTTTTATCCTCTCTCTCATTTTTTTCTGCATCAAACGCAACCCACAACATATACGTAAAATAAAAAAATACATTTAAAACACAAATTAACACGTAAATGAAAACCACAACCTATTCTTCCTTAAGGTTTTGTTACCTCAAAAATCCAATCGTGTTTTTTCTGTCTTTTTTTTTTTTTTAACTAAATCATTTTACTCATCGGCATATCACTTTTTCTCTGTCTCCGACTCTGTCCGTCTCTGCCTCTCTCTCTTTCTTTTTCCCTTTATTTTATCGGACCGAACGTGTTTTTTTTTTCTTTTTTTTTTTTAATATTTAATTTTTTATTTTAGACCGCAAACGTTGTTAGTACCCATGGTTCGAATTCAATCTGTTCCATGTCGAAACAGCTGGTCACTAAGCACCAAAAAGAAGTTATTTGTTGGATAACCACTGAAATTACACGTCACGTGAGCAAAGGGGGGGGAGAGAGCTTATTTATTACTACAGGCAGAAATCCTTCCGACTGAGGCAGTTCTCCAAAACCACCTCGCAGTTCGCTATCACATCCTCTCCGGCCGAAAACAACGCGAAATGTTCACGAGAGGATTAATAGTGATTTCAATCTTTTTTCTTAATACTTCTGATGATACAACTTTCATAGACATTTTCATAGTCATTCTTTAAGCAAACATGTTTCTCAGTAATTTTAACACATTTTGGAGAGTCATTTTTCAACAGGGACCTCAAATACACTTTTCTTAAGAGGCATTTAAACAGATTTCTAAACACATTTTTCAAGAGTCCAAAGGTCACTTTGAAACACAGTTTCCAGATATTTTACATTATAAGAAAGTTACCTTTGTAGTTCTCGTCCGTGCTGGCCCTCATCTTGTTACTGGCTGTGATCGCCGCGCGGCACCTGTTTTTGTGGGCAAATTCTATCTTTAAGCGGAGGATAAAGACACTCGAAGTCGGATTTTCTGAGAGATTTCTTTTGTTCTTTTTATTTCATGCTTTCATTCGAGTGGAGGGGTTTCCATTATTGGTTCTTCATTCACATCTTCCTAGGTTCGTACTCTGTGGGACGTTAGACGCTGTTAGTTTTTCTTAGTAGCTTTGGCTCATATCTCTTCGATTCACACCTCAACTCTTGCATTCGAGAGCTACCTCATGCGCTCGCCACGGGCTTCCATGGTGATCTCTTTTTGATACAGCCCTTATCGCGAGCGATTACATTTTTGGGAAAACTTCGCTCGCTTTTCCGAAACGATGTTGTCGCTTCGAACTCCCATGGCGAACTGATTCTAAAAAGCTAAGTTCTTGTTCTCCGTGGTGACGTGATCATCATTCCCACGCACGATATGGGGACAAAAACGACTCACTCTGATCTCTGACTCAAAGGTCACGTCAGGTGTCTAAATTTATTATGACTATTCTTGGATCAAACACTTCTCTGAACTCACTTCTGAGTCCAGAAACAAAACCTATTTTTCAATAACAAAATTAGCTATTTGATACTAGTTAACCTACTGTGCCTTGCATAATGGGGCCCTACGGTGCTGTAACACATCTATATAATAATAATAATAATACATCTATATAATAATGATACATCTATATAATAATAATGATACATCTATATAATAATGATACATCTATATAATAATAATAATAAATCTATAATAATACATCTATATAATAATAATAATACATCTATATAATAATAATAATACATCTATAATAATACATCTATATAATAATACATCTATATAATAATAATAATAAATCTATAATAATACATCTATATAATAATACATCTATATAATAATAATAATAATAAATCTATAATAATACATCTATATAATAATATAATAATAATAATACATCTATATAATAATAATACATCTATATAATAAATCATGGAATTTCCACGGGGTCCTAATAATAGTGTAAGGTGAGTAAGTTAACTAGTGTTGATTAACGAGTGATTTTTAGTTCAGCTGTACTGGGATGTTCAAGGAAGGAGCTGTCCAGAAGGGTTAAAAGGTAAAAAAAAAATCAGTAAAATGTAAGAAACGGAAGTTAGAAAAACAACAATGGCGAGAAAATGATGTCATAGAAAGTGAATTTGTGAATTAAGAAGTGAGTAAGCAATGTGGAACAACGCTGAACAGATGCATCTAATACGGGATAGTGGTTTAAGTAATAGTCACAAGTCTCTCTCACCCTCTGTTGCGAGTCCCCAATAAACAGATATCTGTTTTACACCAAAATGTTGATGTTCATGTTTTTCCTTTTCTATCAAAGAGAAAGAGTCTCTTAATGATTTGGTTTCGGCTTTCTGGCAGTTTCACACATGTCACGATTGACGAGCAATGAAAGCCAAAATAAAGGATCAGGTGGAAGGAGCGCCAGAACAATAAAAGACACCCTAAACCTAACCCCTAAACCTTACACCCTAAACCTAACCCCTAAACCTTACACCCTAAACCTAACCCCTAAACCCCAACCCCATCAGATAAAAATTGCAATGAAGAAGAAACTTAATTTGAACTTACTTTTCTTTTGTAAGAATTTCATCAGAGATCATGGAGGAGCCGCACATGTCTATTATAATCGGTTCAAATACATAAAGAGGAGCGCTTTCTTCTTTAGGGAACGGTAAAAATTTCTTGTTGGTGACCCTGTAGCAATAAAAAAACCCCAGAAAAAACAATGTTTAAAATAAAACTTTTATTATATTCAGTTATACAAGAAAAAACAAATGCTCAATTGTTAAGAAAAATAACTGTTTGTACGCAACATACAAAATGTATACGAGAATGTGCTCAATCCAAACCGCAATGAGATTATGGAAGGATAGATTGTATGCGTCCATACAACGATTCGCAAAAATAATGCGGCACTTTTTCTTCCTCTTCCGTTCAACGTTCTAACGCATGTCGCAAAAATCACATTTTGTCGTGCTCCTTATAGTAGAGACATCTCACATATGCTAATGAGCCGCGCCATATGAATGAAATGCTACCGTTTCCTCTCAAAAAATTAAATTACACTTTTCGTAAGTGAGCGTTTCTGGGTTCGTGCCGGCAGCTTTCCTCCGCACAAGCAGCAAACCAAACGTTGTCTCTTTGATTGCTGCGGACAAGTGGCTTGGTTCACGGCAGTCGGCTGCTCATCTTGCTCTCCGCTACACAGATAAATAAGTAAATAAGACAATAAAGAAAACCTGCTTATATAAAGTGTTTGCAGAATTCAAAAAACAAACAATAGAGGTACAGAAATCCTGTCCAAACGTTTTCATATGAGCATTGCTTATATTTTTGTGGGTTTTAAGACTGTAAATCAACAAAAATTAGGTGCAGTTACAGCTTTTGAACCAGACAAAACCGACTTTTGCCAACGCTGAAATACGTAAGCAGCTGGAAAAAGCCGAATCAAAATGAGGCTGATTTTCAACATGAAAAAAAAATGAAAGAAAAAAAATATCCACCGTATGTTTAAAAATTTTTTTTTTTTTAATGACGATTCATTTATTTCCTTTGTCATAAAATAAATGAATTTTTTTTTTATATTTTACACTGATTAATGACTTAAACAACAACTTGTGAACGAATTCGCGCACGGAGAGAACTAACAAGATACCTTAGAGAAAACAACTTTTACGAGTACGATAGACATGAATCTAATGTAAAATCAATTCTTTTATTTTATTAATAATTACTCTTCCATACAAAAAAAAACTCAACCGAGTTGTTGAACATTGTTCTTTTCCTTTTGTTCTGCTTTGAATAATCTTTCGCCCTCACAGAGCCAACCGATTGCTGTTCGCCCAGTGATCGCTCGCTGATATAAACAGCTTCAACGTGGGAGTGTATTTGTAGCTGGACGAGACGACAAGATCGGCGATGTCGTCATCGTCATCGTCGTCATCCCGGCCGAGAGGAATTTCGATCGACATATTTTTTTATTGCCACTACGACGATCGGTTGAAGTGTGTTCACGGTCTGACAATGTACACTCATCTTCATTTATACAGGGGTGGGCGGGTGATTTGAGAATCTATTATATGGACTGTATGAAGCAGGGGTCAAAAATTCTTTCGTTCTGTGGTGTATCTATATTCCTGGGAGTTTAAAGGGGTTTCATGTATTTACCATGATAGGAGAGTCACGTGGAGATGGGGTATCTGCTGATAAATGTATAAGCCGCAGTGGATGGTGTTAGTTTTAGTATGGATGATGTGATTATCTGTGGTGAAAGGGTGGGGTGTTTATTGATGAATGTTTTATCTGTGGTTAGGACTAGGTTGTATCAAGGTAGGCGGGGTTTATGTAGTCACACCCGTGGTGTGTTTAACATATATCAGGGAGGGAGGGGGGTATTTTGTACGTAAATAGAAAGATAGGAATTTTGTTATGGGTTTAGGGAGGTCTTGGGGAGATTGGTTATTTTGTATGTTTTTAAGAAATACTTTACTATCTTTTTAGAGGGGTATTTGGTTTAAAGGGATGATTGGTGGGTTATGTAATATTGTTATCAGACCATTGGGCTAGCAGGAATTTTCTTTTGTGGGGGCATTTTCTGAAGACCTCGGTTTTTATGTTGATGCAGTTTATGGAAGGGTTGTTGATAGCTTGTATAATTCTGAATTTCTCAGTAGTGCACAAAGGGCAGGTCCTGGAGGTGGGGCTGTAGGATTTAGGCTTGTTGGTAATTCTCCATTCTATTTTGTAGGGGGTGTTGGACTTCTTGAGATCCCATACGTGGGTTGCCAGTGTGGTTATGTGTTTTTTTTTGGGTATTAAAAGTGTTGTTGTGGGCGTAGAGTCTTTGTTTAAAAGATCCTTGGGTCATTCTGATGTATATATCCTCCCTTTTGGTATCCACCCCGGATATAACCTTGGCTTCGTAAACAACGGAGCTGACTGTGCATCCTCCGCCCAAGGGGCAGGTCTCACCTCTTTTGCAAGAGCAACGGGGGTTGGGTGAATTAGTTGGTGGTTTGGGGGTCAGAATGGATCCCACGGACTGAAAACATGAATAGCTAGTTTTTACTGTATTTCTGCTAAAAAGTTTATGGAGATTATTTGATGGCGGGAAGTGGTTGTCTATTAATTTGAGAAATTGCTTACCTATGCTATATTTGACACTGATGGAATAAGGGGGGCGAACCAGATAATATTTCTTTGTCTAATGCGTCTGTGTTGACTGGTGGATTGGTTGGGTATGTAGGATATTTTTTCGTTATAACCGCTCTCAATGAGGGCATTATTGTAATACGGGCGGCTTGTTGGAAAATCTCAGGTGTGGATGAAAGGCTGAAAATTCTTTTACTAATATTGGGTATAAGGTTCTTAAATATGAGAGGGGGGTGGCAGGATTTGATGTGGATGTACCGGAGTTGTTCGGTGGGTTTGTGGTATGGCCTAGTTGAATTGTTGGTCAGGTCTAGAGATACATCTAAAAAATCTACGCTAGTCAGGTTGGTGTCTATGGTGATGTTAAAACCGAGTTCTTTTAGGAATGCGGTTAAATGTTTCCTGAATCTGTCGAGTTCTTGCGTGTTGTTGTTGCGGGATAGGCATAGGCCGTCGTCTCGGTAGAGGCCGAACTCTTGGTCAGGGAATTTATTTTGTAAGGAGTGTAGGATGAAAAGCCCAATAAGGTCGTATATATCTGCGCTGTCGTAGGCCCCCCATGGGAACATCAAAAGGGTCTTCAGGGTTGGATTTTTTAACCCATGTTTGATTGTTGAAGAAAAGGAGTGAGCTTCTCGCATGGAGGATATATATATATATAACAAATAACTTTTACAAAACAATGACTTTTAATTTTCTACCGACCTGTACACATTTGACGTACGGAAACTGTTTTAAAGTTTTCATTTCAAAATAAGATTGTGTCAATAGCTCTCTTTCAAACACAGTAAAAAAATTAAACATGGCTGCCTAGGTTAATTGTTAGATATCGAAGGTGAACGAAAAATCTAGGAAGTCATGTTTAAATTTTTTACTGGGTCTGAAATAGAACATTGAACGAAATCTTTTTTTTTTAAATAAATAAAAATTTTTAAAGTTTCAAAACGTAAAAAGTATACAGGTCGGTAGAAAATTAAATTTTAATGCGTTTGGTGACAGTTATTAGTCGTATTTTTTATTCGATTTCTCGGATGTTGACTATACTGCAAGATTACTGCTAATTTAAAAGTAATTAAGTTTTTCAGACTATTTTACATGTAATCGCCTAAAAATAGAATCCCAGTTTTATTTTTGAGTTAATTACTGAACAGATATTACACTTTGATATTTTTAAGTAGGATATTTTTTTAAAATCATCTCATCTACAGAGGCTTTTTTGTTTTTGGGTTTTTTTTTTCAGAAAGAGCTCCATAATTTTAACTAATTTTATTAGCTTGGAAGTTTTCTTTCGTCCGTCGATAAACGGAGGTTGCCAGACAGTAAAAGTTTCAATGGCGACATGTTAATGTGGACATCAAAGGATCGTAGCAGATATCCGTTGCCCCATTGAAATGAATTAACACTTTCGCCCCAGCTTAAAAGCTAACTTTCAAATATAGACGAGCCGTGTTACCCGGTGGAGACATACAAGCGATTTGAACCGATTCGTTAAATACAATTAAATACTTTGATTTTGTTTGTTGATAAGGATTTTAAAAAAATGTACTTAATATTGTGCGATTGTGCCTGCCGCATAGTAAACGAATATACAACAAATAACTGTTACCAAACGCAAGAAAATTGACTTTTCTACTTATCTATATAATTTTCCCTTGTCCTTACTGACTGTAAGATTTATTATCAATGCATTTGTTAGCGTCACTTTTACTTAGCCAAGCCAGCATGCTTTTCAAGATGGACGACAGTTTTGCCGGGATTTGCTCGCGTATTTCAGAATTTAAAGAATACAATTTACTTGTTGGGGAAAGTATCCTCATGTCAGGTTGTCTTGACAAACCCCTGTACAGAGAGACCGAAGACACCCAAAAATGGTGTCTCTAGTAGGTAATTCAAACTTTCTCCACCTTTATATATATGTGTGTGTTTGTGTGTAATTATTATAAGTTCAACTGTTTAATGTTATCGTGTCTGTGATTCTCGCCTATATATAACTTTTATAACGTTTGTTTTTACTAAAACATTATTTAGACAATTTATTTGATGACGTTTATTTACTCCTCGCGGAGTTAGGCACAAGGCTAGTTTTATCTTACTCCCACAAGTAAGATGTGACCCAAGATCGGGTCGAGCAAGTGGGGTTAAAAGCCAGCGCTCGAGAGGTGAGCACTCTGGCCATTTAAAAATTGCCTGGGCAGCCCCGTCGGCATTCCCCGGTAGGGGCGCCTCAGACAGTAAGCAATAAACTTACTCCTCCCCAAAGAGGGGAGGCGAAGCCTGGGAGGGTGGACCTCCTAGAACTGCACAGGACAGGCGTGCAGTATCCATCGGAACAGATACTACACTTTGATCTTAGCCAAAAGGCCGAGTTCAATTTGATGACGACTTGTCTTTTTTCTTACGATATATGAGTTTCCATCCTTGTTTGAGACACGAGCTGGTCTAGCCGCACTGAAGAGGTGTGATATAGCGAAACAGTCTGTATGTGAGTTTTTATTTTAAGTAATAATATTTATTGGATTGTGTGTGTTGGTTGGTGTTGTCTGTTTAGTGGCGTAATAACCTATTCTGGAGGTTATTTAATGGCGAATTTATTATATACGACTAATTAAACACAAGTTGGTAGTTTAGATCTTCATAGCCGGTTTGTACAGCACCTACGCTACGTTGAAGTGACAACAAGTCTTCTTATTTTTACAGACGTCCACGTTAATTAATTGTCAATAATTTTTTAAAATGTAGTATTAACACAGCTGTCATCGTTGCTTCAGTGCAATGTTCTTTTTCAACGTTGAACTCTTTACGTCAGCTGCCTTTAAGTAGGATTAATCTCTCGCTGATTCCACGGAGTTATTGGCACCGGCCGTGTGAGCAAAGACGTTGGAATTTGAGTTTAAAATATAAGTCGCGTTTTAGTAAAAACTATTTTTAGGCAAGATGGCCACCAGAGATAAACACACTGAATTACAGTTACAAAAAAAGTAAATGAGAAATTTATTTCATGACGAGAAAACATTTTTTTTTTAAATACATTAGAATTTTCTAAGTATAATGTAAAGGACGCCCGAAATCATATATATATATATATATATATATATATATATATATGTGTATCGAGGCAGCATTTTTTCTTTAAGACACGTATTATTAAAAATAACCGACAATTTTTGTCTGGCTATTTTAGTGTTGATCCCTTCAATTTTCCGGATTAAAATCTTAATCTCGGAAGGAAATTGGCTGATGAAACTGCCATAGTGTAAATGTTGGTCCAGAGTACTTTCTGACCCGTCTGGGTCCATCGTCAGTGGAATAATGACAAACAGGTAAAGACCTGGAGTGAGATTTATAATTAATTATGGCGGGAAAATTTAACTATGTTTATTAGGTATTATAAGCATTTAAGTATATTAGTGCTAGTGTTAAAATTGATCTTATTAATAGCAGGTTTTTTAGTTTTAATGAGTAGAGCTTCTAGTAAAAACTCCACATACTAGAAGCTCTACCACTAGCACTAATATACTTAAATGCTTATAATACCTAATAAACATAGTTAAATTTTCCCGCCATAATTAATTATAAATCTCACTCCAGGTCTTTACCTGTTTGTCATTATTCCACTGACGATGGACCCAGACGGGTCAGAAAGTACTCTGGACCAACATTTACACTATGGCAGTTTCATCAGCCAATTTCCTTCCGAGATTAAGATTTTAATCCGGAAAATTGAAGGGATCAACACTAAAATAACCAGACAAAAATTGTCGGTTATTTTTAATAATATATATATATATATATATATATATATATATATATGTATATTTGTATATATATATATATATATACTTCTTTAGATATTGTTCGTTCTTTTTTTTTTTAAAGCATTGAATGAAAATGTAATAAAAATGACGTAAGAAGCCCTTTTAACAATGCGTGAAAGATTTCTTTCTTTTTTTTTCCAATTAATCTCGAAGGATACAACCTCCATCATCAGAGATATATTTAACTTTTTTTTTTATATAAAATAAACAAACTTTACTTTTGTTTATAAGTAAGACGTCTTGTGTTGGTGTGGCGCTCTTCGCCAAGATGTAATAGGCGGAAGTGAAAATAAGAACGAAAAAGCCAGAGCATGCCGGCAGTTATAATTCTTTAGCTATTGTTCGTCTTACTTATAAACAAAAGTAAAGTTTGTTTATTTTATAAAAAAAAAAAGTTAAATATATCTCTGATGATGGAAGTTGTATCCTTCGAAATTAATTGGAAAAAAAGAAAAAAAAGAAATAAATCTTTCACGCATTGTTAAAAGGGCTTCTAACGTCATTTTTATGATATATATATATATATATATTATAATATAATATTGCCCTCTATTCGTTGAAAATTTGTCATATCTGGTTGAATCGCTGACGAGCGAAGATTAATTATTTTTTCCCTCTGGTTGCAAGATACGACCGGGATTCAATCTTATTTTTGCTCAATTCGGATTTAACAGACTCTCTAATTGAACAACGAACTTTGATTTGATTTGGGTTGCCCATATCAGGATTTTGGAATTTTAAGTGAGTTTATTGAACTTTCTATATTATTTGATTTGATTTATTTATCGTTGTAATAATTAACATAAATATTGGATACTTTTCACTTCATCGATTATTGACTTTAGGATACTTTTACTTGAACTTTGAATTCTAATAAAATTTGATTGACACATTTCGCGACTGGATAACTTTGTCAGCTCCTTTAATTTCTCGTATTTGGACTGCTATTTATAACTTGGATTAATCTTCAGTCAACCCTTTGCTTGAACTTTGAATTCTAATAAAATTTGATTGACACCTTATTTTATTACTTCATTTTATATTATAATATTAATGCTCTATCCAGTATATTGAGCTTCAGTTTTTATCCGGATGTTTAACTAATTATAAGATATTAGTTGACGCTTATATCTTTTGTTGGATTGCTTCATATATATATATATATATATATATATATATATATATATATATATATATATATATATATATATATATATATATATATCTATCTCTCTCTCTCTCTCTCTCTCTCTCTCTCTCTCTCTCTCTCTATATATATATATATATATATATATATATATCTATATATATCTATATATATATATATATATATATTTATTTATAAAATACAGAAATTCAATGTAACATCAGTACCGTCGGTTTCAAAGCGGGAGGTTGATCCCGATTATCGTCAGCTGATAAACATATTCAGGAATGGTGGGACTTATTCGGTCACGTCTGAGATCACGTAGGACGTGATCTGTGTAAAATGGGGGGGGGGGGGGTTACATATGTGTGCATGAGGGGTTAAATTTAGATTCTAATATTTAAATTGTTAATGTATATAGAATTGTTATTAATTAAAATAAAGCAGAAGGAAAAGTTTTTTTGTAATATATAAAAAGTGTAAGAAATTCTGTAGGGTCGGGGTTTGGGGGCCAGGGAGTATAGGGGAAAGACGAAGTAGAGATGCAGGGTAAGACACCGAGGGGAGGGGGGAGAGAAGGGAGGGTCTAGGTGTGGTGAACATTGATAGCCGTTGGTTCTAAGGTTCGGCACCGCCGCTAGCTTTTCGCCCCCATATCGTAGCATAAAGTGTAAGAGTGGGGAAGAAGGGAATAATATTACTGTTAATAATAATAGTCAAAATAATAATAATGGTGGTGGCCCGGCGAATTTAAAAGATAAAAATAAAAATAAACAAATAAATAAAAATAATAATAAGGATAAAAAAATAATAAAAATCCCGCGTGGCAGGGAAAAATACTGTAGGCATAAGCGTGTTATTAAAATAGCACTGGCTATTTGGTGTAACGGTTTCCGGGTGTCAAGCGGGTCCTAAAGTGTGATACTGAGTGAAGTGTGGAGAGGTATAAGGGAATGGATTTGGGGAGCTTGAAAATTTTAAAGGTTAGGTGACTTAAAGCGGAGGTTATGGAAAGTAGAGGATATGGAAGTACTATAGCAAAATTATAGAACGATAAATGAGCCTCGGATCTAACTGACCGATTCACTATCAACAGGTTCGGCTGTTGACGGCCCGAAAGAGCCTGCTACGAATCTGTTGATAGTGGATCGGGCTCTAAGGGTGTATTAAAAAGATCAAATATTTAAGGGGTCCGGCACGGGAGAAGTCTAATGGAAATTGGATGTCTGTCTAACGGCTGTCTAGCATTATCTAAAGTTGGTGTTTACAAAGGGGTGGTGTTTACAAAACAGGTAGTTCTTCGTCGTCGAGGGGGGGGGGGGGGGGGGAGATAATTAATCGATAAAGGTAGGTGTCTGATTCTAATAATTGGGGTTGCTTGGGGTGGGTGGATAACTTAATAAGAAATATAAAAAAATATTTAAGAAAATAAAAAAATAAATATATAGAAAAATATAATAAAATAAGATAAAACGATAATAAAAAAACACAATAATAAAAAAACACCAATAAAGAATAAAAAATAAAAAGAAATAAAATATAAATAAAAAATGTTAAAAATATATAAAAAGGGTATTAAGAAAATAAAATTTAAAAATTTAAAAAATTTAAAAAATTAAAAAATTAAAAAATTAAAATTAAAAAAATTAAAATTAAAAAAATTTAAAAAATAAGAGATATAAAAAAATGAGAGATATAAAAAAATTAGGGAATTACGTTTATATCTAGGGTTAGGTGAGGGGGTAAGGGTCGTATGGGGTTGAGAAATGGAGTGGTTGGTCAAGGCAGGGTGTGCAAGATGGGTTTGTCTTAGTCATTATTGTGTCGGTCAGTCCAGTTTATGAGGAGTGCTTTGCGTCTGTGGATACAGCCTCGGAATACCTCATCTCTTGAGTTTAAGCAGGTGATATGCGGGTCCATAATGGCTCGTAATATGTGGTATTTTTCCGCATCGCACAAGGGGCACTTGTTGATGGCTGGGGAGAAAGATGGTCTTCTCTCGATGTTCTTCCATTTAATGGTGAATGGGGTCCCGTCGTCTTTCAGTTGCCATATTCGGGTTGCAAGGCTGGTGTTGGCTCTGGCTCTGTATTTGAATGTATGCCTATGTACATATAGTCTGTTTTTAAAGGGTCCTTGTGTCATTCCAATATATTTTTCTGTTAACCCGCTGGGGAGGCTTGTAACATTAGCCTCATAAATTAGGGAGCTGACTTTGCAATTCCCCTCTAAAGGGCAGTCGTTCTTGTTATGGCACGAGCATCCTGTGGGGTCTGGTGTCTTGGATTCTGTGGAGATGATTTTCCTTATGGATGGGGCGGTGGAATAGCTCACCTTGACTGTGTTCCTGTTGAAGAGTTTGTGCAGGCTGTGTGTGGGAGGGAAATGCTTATCGAGTAAACGGAGGAAGGCATGGCCTACCCTTGTTCTGGTGACCCTTACCCCCTCACCTAACCCTAGATATTAACGTAATTCCCTAATTTTTTTATATCTCTCATTTTTTTATATCTCTTATTTTTTAAATTTTTTAAATTTTAATTTTTTTAATTTTAATTTTTTTAATTTTAATTTTTTAATTTTTTAATTTTTTAAATTTTTTAAATTTTTAAATTTTATTTTAACAGAAAAATATATTGGAATGACACAAGGACCCTTTAAAAACAGACTATATGTACATAGGCATACATTCAAATACAGAGCCAGAGCCAACACCAGCCTTGCAACCCGAATATGGCAACTGAAAGACGACGGGACCCCATTCACCATTAAATGGAAGAAC